>CAXAKX010000197.1:0-59168 GCA_963969525.1 Ontholestes murinus
GTTATTGTTGGCATTAGTGATTGACAGGAAGTATAAAAACAGTAGTACCACCACTTAAAAACTAAAATATTTTTTTATTGATGCATCCAATAAAATCCAAACAAATCTACTTGAAATGGCATTAGATTTAAAAACTTTTTTGTTTCTTACTAGTTTTTGATATCTTGTACGGTTTTTGCACAAAAAAAATAAAATATGAATATATTATACTCATTATGCACTCATTAATAAGTAAATAAACTTACGCTATTGAATAAAAATTAAATAATATCAATTAATAAAATAAATCAAAACAACACCTAACACTTTTCAAACAATTTTCTTTGCAAAATCCTAATACAAACAAGATATCTGTTTGTTCCAAATATGAATATTTATGAACTATAATAAAGTTAAAAATTAATTGTTAAAAGACACTAAATAATTATTATTATACATAATTTACATTTTTTAAACAAAGACGGCCACGAAAAACATTTTTTTTTTTCAATTCGATGAAAAACTTGATTTTGTTTTTACTAGATAAAAAAATATATATTTTATTTTTTTGTGGGAAAACCGTAAAAAATATCAAATATTATTAAGAGATAAAAAAGTTTTTAAATTAAATGGTCTTGCAAGTAGTATTTTTTTAGTTTTTGTTAGATCCATCAATAAAAAAATATTTTAGTTTTTAAGTGGTGGTACTACTGTTTCTTATACTTCTTGCTAACCAATAATAGTCATAATAACTGAAATGATGTATTATATTATGGTAGTTATTAAAAGATAAGTTGCGTTAAATCGTCATATTTTGACCCCAGGAATCTATGGTCTAGCCATTTCCCCGCATTAACGGGACACCCTGTATATATAAAATTTAAAAAAAGCGTCAACAGGATTGTCACAACATTCCATCGAACATCGGAAGGGTCTAGAAAGACACAAAGCAATGAAACGGGGAATAGCCGCACTCAATAATTTGAAAGAATAATCTCGTCTGCCGTTATTAAAATAAAAACAAGTGAAACAAAGCCTGGCGTTTTAATTGACAATCTAATTAAATTGCAATTGCTCATAACTTTTCGATAAACAATGAAAATATTAAAGCATTATTCAGAATACAAATTAAATATGTTAGAAGATATCTAAATTTAATCTAATTTTGATTTAACCCACAATTAATAACTCAATGTAAGATTTAATACCTACAATTACACTAACTAAAACCTTTCTCAGTAAATTCTTAAATCGCTTTTTTTTAATTTATTTAATTTTGTACTTTTTGTAATCTGTTTTCGAATATTTTCCAACTTAATGTTTTTATAAAATGTATTAAAATCTTTTAGTTCGTTGTAGAACATTAAATAATAAATTTAAAAATACGAAAACATTTCGTGAATCTACAACAGTGAGTCTTACTAAGACTACAAAACAAATTAATTTGAAATAACTACTTCTCTGGCTAGTACCTCGACAGACGTTGAATCATATTTCATTATATTCATTTTAGTAACTGTTTTAGTAAGTGTTTTTATTTGTATTTAAAATCAATTTTATAATAAAGCTGTACTGAAGAGAGTGAAAGTTCGAAACAAGTGTCTGCAGATGATTATAAACTTGAATGCTAGATTTTTTAATTACTTTTTCTAATTTAATTTAATGAAATCAGTTTAAATTCATTTTTGTGCATAATTTTTCATGTTATAGTCATATTTAAACAATCTAAAATACATTTTATCATTTATTAGTTTATTCAACAGAAATAATTTCATTCAAATTAGTGTTGCTTTGATAGTTGGACTATTCGTAACACGCAAATTAACTTTGTTTATTCAACGTCTGTCGAAGTACTAGCCAGAGAAGTAGTTGTTTCAAATTAATTTGTTTTGTAGTCTTAGTAAGACTCACTGTTGTAGATTCACGAAATGTTTTCGTATTTTTAAATTTATAATGTTTTTATGTTTTTTGAATCACGGTCTTTTCTACTTAGTTAAACTATACTCGAAATCTGCACATTATCTGATATACAACATATTGTTTTTAATTGAATGAATTTAATAATATAAAATTTTAAATTTCTATTTGATTTTTGAGGGTTTTTCCTTTTTTCTATGTGTGGGATTCATTTTTGTCCAAATTTGTATTTTTCTTCTACGAGGTGAGTGACAAATGACGATTTCACACTTTTTATTTCATGTTCTTCTACCCTCTGCCATTTGGATCTCCCTAATTGTTCTCTATTTATTTTGGGCAATCGTTACTAGTTAACATATAGTTCTGAATTGTAATTATTGTTTCTGATTATTTTCCCTAAACAATTATTTGTTTTGAATGAGGTCCAAATATTTTGCTTATTAGCTTTCTTGTGGTGCTTGATCTTAAAGTAACAAAAGAAGAAAAACAAATGACATACCGTTTTAATCAACAAAAAAATTAATTTCTTTGAAATTAACAGCTTTAACGATATTATTAATTAAATAAAAATCACAAGATGTGATCCCCTTCCCTCTCAATGCATAAATTTGTTCTTCTGTTAAAATCTCTGCTTACATGTATAAGAATATTGGGATGATTATTTAAATATCTTGCACCTGTTCTAATTTTATTTTCCAACTAATCTAAATTTCCAAAAAGCTTCTCAGAATAAACTCTGTTTTCTAACCAGCCCCATAAAAGTAATCAAGTGGATTTAGATTGGGTGAGCAAGTAGGTCATGGAAATCTTGAATGTCTTCCAATCCATTTCTCATTAAATTGTTCATTTAAATAATTAACTACGACACGAGTACTGTGTGCAGATTCCCCATTCTGCATAAACAAAAAATAATCGCTTATATAGTCCATCCGTTGAATCTTACGTCCTACGTCACAAACTATCGCTTCAAAAAACGTTCTTTTTCTAGCGCATTTGGTTTACTTTATCAGACTGAATGTTTTTGTGTCGTTTCTCGAAGCGATATTTTGTGACATAGGACGGAAGATCCAACGGATGGACTATAGTCAAATTCATTTTCCAATTCTATATTTAAAAATTCTAAATATCTTTCTGAATTTAAACTCTGCAGAAATATTTAGGGCCCTATAATATTTCTCATCAAAATTCCACACCAAACATTTACTTTTCGAGAATATTGATTTTTGCAGATAATTCGGAATGCTGGATTTTCTGTTGACCATCAACGGCAGTTTTGTGATGAAACTACACCATTTGTAGTAAATGTAGCTTCATCCAAAAACAGGATCTTCTTGGTAAATGTTCTATAAATTTCTATTTCACCTTGTACCATGAAACAAAATTCAGAACGATTGTCGTAATAATGTTCTTGCAAAGTTTGAACATATCTTGGTTTAAATGTTTTATACTTATACGGCGTTAGTACCTTATGTACTATTGACTTTCCCAATCCTAAACTTCTGGCATATTTTCTAACAGATATTAGAGGATTTTCAACCACGCTTTGCAAGACATACAACGAATTCTCCACATTTCTCACTGATTTAGTACGTTGTTTTTTAAAATGTAAATCAAATTTTTCGGTCCTTTTAAATTGCTTTAAAATTATTGATACTTGTGAATAACTGTATTTCTTTTTGTGGTGCCTGCCGTTAAAAATTTCAGCTGCTTCTCTGCAGGTTTTATAGTTATCGCCACATATTAGCACCAACTCTGCTCTGTCTCGTAAAGTTAATCGCTCTGTCAGAATTTATACAGATACGTCAAAACTGAGAATACACTAATACCCCGTTAAACGCGAGGGATGGGTTCCAGCGAAGTAGAGCGTTATAGGAAACAGCATTAAACGAGGTTATGTCACCATGTAAATCTAGGGGTTAGGGAAAAAATTTTAATATTGAATATGTATTTCGTCAATTAAGTTTATTAAATATGTTTTATATTATAACAATAGAACAAAAATTTATTCCTTATAAATATAGACGCATAAATAAACATACACCCGGTATTATAAACTTTAAAACAACCTTTAAGTCATTCAGATTCTTCCGCATTTCCAATTTTATATCTTTTTATCAAAAATGTGTCGAATGTCATGTGCGTTTTTCGTTTGCGCTGTGTAAGAAGTTGTCGATAAGTGGATAAGGCATCCATGACACCCCGCCTTGCCTTTGAGCTCCTATCAAAGTCCGTGTCATTTTCAATAAATTGGTTCATAATTTCCGTTATCGTGTCTAAACCAGATTTTAGACAATTATTTTTGCTCTTCTTCAGAATTGCTATTTTCAATATTTTCGTGTTCTTCTTTGCGGCAATCTCTCGAGTTCATGATTAGAAAAATTTTCTGCTCTTTCTTCTAATATCTCTTCAATATCTTCCACATCAACGTCACCTATATTCAGTTGTTTTGCTAGTTCCACTCTTTCGTTGATATGAGTCTCTAGTATAGTATCATCTTCTTTGTTTAGATCTGGCCACATTTTCTTCCATACCCCTTACAAACATTTTTCTGTCACCTCATTCCAAGAAAGATTTATGTTTCCTACGGCATCTAGGATGTCGTAGTTCTTCCAAAAATTTCTAATTGATTCTTTTTCTCGTCCATCTGTTTTCTCAAACATCTGTGTAAATGTTCGCCGCAAATAATACGCCTTGAAATTTGATATAAAACCCTGATTAATTGGTTGGATTAAGGCAGTTGTATTAGGTGGTAGGAAAACCACTACGACTGGAATGCCTGTTAGATAAATTCGTTGCGTGACTTAGAACATTGTCCATCAATTGTAACACCTTGGTTCAAGATGTTTTCTTTCGCAATAGCGTTAAACTGTGGGACAAAAATTTTCAATGAACCAATTTTGAAAAATGTACACAAGTAGGGGCTTTAACTTAAAGTCTTCATTGGCGTTACCACCCAGTAAGAGGGTTAAGCGATCTTTCGCTGCTTTAAAGCCTGGTGCGCGTTTTTCTTCGCAGCTTAAAAATGTAAAAATGTTCTTTTTGGCATCCTCTTCCAAAATAAGCCCGTCTCGTCTACATTAAACACTAATTCTGGGCGATAGTTTCCACATTCAATTATTGCTTTTAAAATCGCTGAGAATTCATCCGTCGCTTTTGCATCCCCATTTGACGCTTCTTCTGTAACCTGTATGTTGTGAAGGTTATTACGATGTTTAAATCTGTTAAACCACCCTCGGCTTGCAACGAATGTGTCAGTTGTGTTGCCTGTTTCACCCTGAATGTGACAAAAATTATTTTTGCTTTTTCCATTATAATAGCTTGACTTAATGGCATGTTGCGTTCAATTTCGTCGTCGATCCATATAGAAAGTAGTTTTTCCATTTCCTCTATCGTATGATTTCTAGAACGGGAAACTCTAGTTGAAGAAGTTGTTGTAGTTGTAGTTGCTGATGATACTATTTTTTCTTTATTTTTAAGAATTGTCCTTATTGTTGATGTTGACAAGTTCAATTCAGCACCAATTTGAGACGTTCACAAGATTCACCAATCTTCTAAGCACTTGCATTTTAGTGTCCAGCGAAATGCTCTTTCTTGTCGCTTTATTTTTTATTATCACCCATAATAAAACTAAAAATTGTAATACATATTTACCTATCACTAAAACATTCACTATATTTCATCCATTTATACTTACAATAACGGCAATAAATGTTAAATAATTAATTGATTATATGTAAATGTACGATGCACTCTTATCAGCGGTGATTGGCATACTACTCCTCGCTTTGGATATCGGGGAATCCCACGCGGTGTGCGATTTTCGGGGAATACCCTATTTTAAAAAGGACATTGAAGGCCTGAGCAATACCTATAGTTTTTTATTTTCTTTTCAGTAACGCTCATGTGTATTTGATTTCAATACCTATTACCCTAACCCTTTGTTTAATATTTTGTTCTTTGCGTAATCACATAATTTTTCACCTTGTTCCCTCCCTTAGGCTACTTTTACAACCCTTATTCTTATTTTATTTCTTATTTTTTCCTCTTTCTTCTCTCTTATTTACTCTTTAATTGATCTTCAATCTCAAAAAACTGTCTCTACCTCTTTCTATTTTTCTCTCGTTCAATTTTCTACTTAATTCTTTCACTTTTCCTTACTGAAGGTAATATATTCGGTCACAGCCAACTCTAACATCACGTAGCAGGTCCGTACCTCGGTATTTCACCATACGGTGGGATTTGCTTTTGTGTTCTCATTCCCTGCTCGGTTGCTGAGGTCTAACCACCTCAGTGACGGACTGGGGACTTGCACTTGCTTATTCCACCCGTGGCTTGTCTCAATCCGATTATTATCGAGTGTTCTGCTTGGGGTTGCCTGAAATTGGGGTGGTAATGCCACTCCCAATACTAAGGTTATCTCCCTTGGGGTTCTTACTCAGGGGTTTGATATGTCGGTTACCCTCTTCAACTTCTCGGACTTGGGTTTAGGTTTTTCCTGCGTGAATCGTACTTTCGTGCGTTCGTTAGGACGAAATTTCGATGTGTCAAACATTCCACCGCTCATTTCACAGTCTAATTGCGGAAGACCGACCATTTTGTGTTTGTCTACCTTCAGTAATTGTTCTCTTATCTCTTTACATCATGTTAATTCTATCAATTTAGTTCAATTTTAAATTTCAAATACTTATAATGTTTCGGTTTAATTTTACTGAAAATTCTATTTGTTGAGTTTTCCATGACGTCTTCATTTTTCACGATAAGGAATTGTATTGGGAAAGAACTTAACCTCAAAAAATCTTGCTGCAGCAATGTGGTCTTCCATAGTGTAGGACACACACTTATAATTGTTTACTTGTAAGTCTTATCTTTATTTAGTTTTTAGGTTAATAATGTCAATATTTTATTTTATGTTAAAATGTAACTTTTAATTGATTTTAATGTTAACATTTTATATTTTAATCACTGTAGACCTCTCACGAATTGTTCCTTTTAGGCTCTGAGGATGCATACATGTTGTGTGCGAAACGTTAGCATGTACATATAACAATATAGTGGACTAGAGCACAACCAACACCGTGTATTCTTTGCTCCCTACACTCTAACACACTACACCGGACTTCTCTCACCCGTTAATTTTAAAGACTTTATATATATATATATATATATATATATATATATATATATATATATATATATATATATATATATATATATATATATATACGACTCACTGATTGTGATTGTTAAATGTCCATTTATGGGCAAACTCAACTCCTAAGTCTTTTACTCTGTCTACTTTATTAATTTTAACATCATTCAGACTGTATTCATAATCGTGACATTCATGATTGCTCTGGTAAATATTATAGTGCAACATTTAGCTACATTGACGTATTGTCACGTGACGTACCAGTTAGACAAACGTATGAGGTTATTTTGTAGGTTTTGACAATGCTGCTCAGCTTTAATGGTGTCATACAGTTTCACATCGTCGGCGTACATTAAAAAGTTACAATTCAGGGCTTCTGCAATTTCATTGAAAAATATAATAAAGAATAGCGGACCCCGATTAGATCTGATCAATTATATATCGTGGAGTATCATATTCACTAAGTCGATGTTGAAGTTTATCATGTGGCATCGTATCAAACGCTTTAGTAATGTCTGTATAAATTACGTCCACTTGGCCGCCGCTATCAAGTACATTAGATATATATTATGTTAAGCACATAAGATTAGTCTGTGTACTGCATTTTTTTGACAAAACCATGTTGGTTTTAAAAAAATCGATGATCAACATAAGAATGAATACAATCTGAAAGAATAGACTTAACCACCTTAGAAAAGTTTAAAATAATTGCAACAGGCCTGTAATTTTTAATATTCGAACGATCACCGGCTTTAAAAATTGGGCAAATACGTGTAATTTTCCAACATTCTGGAAACACACCTTTAGTAAGTAACACGTTAATAATATGAGTTAATGGATATGCGAGTTGTGAAGCGCAGTCTTTTAGTAGAAAACTAGGAATTTGATTAAATCCCATCGTTAATTTAGATTTTAGTTTTCTTAGATAGGAAGACACAAGTTTTTCGTTAACCTTCCAGTCCCCCATACACTTCGTAACATTTTCACACGACGGCACAACACGAACACCAGCACTATACACACTTTTAAAATGATCTGCAAATGATTGTAGAATATTCCTTGGAGAAATTAATGTAACGTTTTCCATTTTCATGATCCCTGAAATTCTTGTTTTGCTTCTTTTTATGTTAACAAAGGACCAAAATGACTTCGGATCTGACTTGACATTTTCTTCTGTCTTCGTAATGAAACTGTTGAAGGTGACGCTGATTCTCAATTTTAATAATCGTCTTACTATCGTATTCCATTTTTATTGCTCTTTGATTTTGTGGTTTTGCCGACTTTAATTGCCTGTATATTTTTTTGCACTAACTTTTTTAACTCTTTGTCGTACCAAATAGGGAATTGTTTATCAGTTGGTCTATTTTGTTTCCTGAGAACATGTTTATCAAAGAGTTTATATAAAATATTATACAATTTGTTACAGATGTCCAATCGGTTTGTAAAATATCCGCGTATAAATCAGGGATCCTTGCAGCCTTAACACGTTGAACGCCGCGTCGCCCATAAACGTCTGACGGCTATGTTTCCGCTGAGGCCCCGTCACCCTGACTAACACTTTTGTTCGTGTAATTAAAAGAAGATTTTAGTACTAGTTTATAGTACTATTAGTTATAATACAATTTGATGAATATTTGGGATAAAGTAATAATTTATTTAATATAATTTTACCATCAAACGAGAATAACACTTTAACACGTTGAACGCCCCTACAAAAGAATGAGTGACGGTTATGTTTCCGCTGGCGACCCATCATCCACAAGTGGGTGACACTTTTCTTCGTGTAATTAAAACAATGTTTTGCTGGTAGCTTATAGTAAAATTATTTGTAGTAACACTTATCGCATTTCCTACTTCGCCCTTTATGAGGCGCATTGTATACTTCTTCTAACCAATTTCAACTAAAAGAAAAAACTTACAAGGTTTCTATGAACAAAATCAACTTTTAGTCAACAAACTCAAATTACCCAATAATTTTTGGGGTTGCAAAAACTTCTCTTCTCTTCTCATACGCATAACTGCGTATAAGACGTTTTATAAAATATACTATACAACAAATACTAGAATTGTTTTTTTAATTAATTTCGGTAAAAACATTTTAGCAAAAACTTAACACGTTGAACGCCCAGAGGGACTCCTTGGAGTTTAAGAAACGCGTTGCTCAAACACGATATCGCAGATTTGGGCCCCGGGAGAAACTTCATTGATTCACGCTGGGCGTTCAACCTGTTAAAGTTAAACATATCAAGAACGTCATAATCCGATGAGAAAACAGGATCACATTTAAATGAAATTTCGAAGTAACGAGCAGTGTAGTGTAAATTTTCGGCAACTAATACTGCATCAGGTTTACTTACTAGTACATTATACTGGCTGGGAACAAATATTAAATCCAATATTCTGTTGTTATTATTGTTTATAAAATTGCATTGAGTTAAATCATTCAAAGTCGTGAAATTTAAAAGTGGAATAAGCTAATAAAATGATTAATTAAGCACTTGGTTATGTTTCACTATTTTTATATTTCTCCGAATAGTTTCGACCGTTGGTCAGGAGACTATAGCCCATCCGTTAGATCTTCCGTCCTACGTCACAAAATATCCCTTCGAGAAACGACACAAAAACATTCAGTCTGATAAAGTAAACCAAATGCGTTAGAAAAAGAACGCATTGTAAAACTTTCGTCGTTTTTTGAAGCGATAGTTTGTGACATATCCGAGTGCTTAATTAATCCTTTTATTAACATAAAAATGTGTGGAATAAGCTTGCTACATGCACGATTTCCATTTCTCCAATCAATATAACTAGGCATATTAAAATCACCACACAACATCAAATTTTCTGAATTAAAAGAATCAATAACATAACCGAAAAACAGGTTGTATTGTTCAGGCGGCGAATTTGGGAGAATATAGATACATATTAGAGTGTACAATGATTTGGAAATTGAAATTTCATCAGTAACTACATACATCAATATTAGAATCAATTTGAAAGTTGATGGGGATATTACGAGCATAAAATTTGTTGTTAACAGATATAAGCACCCCACCACCTCTGCATGGAGTTCTATCACTTCTAAAACAAGAATACCTTTCACAAAACAACTCATTATCGTAAATACCATCTTTCAGTCATGTCTCTTAAGTGCAATAATCTCAAAATCATTATTAATTACATTGTTATAGAAAGTGGAAATTTTGGTGTTGAGACCCCGAACATTTTGATAATAGAATGAAACTGATTTGTAATTACAAGCTTTACTTAGTTTTTTACTGTTTTAATTTCAGGTATAACATTACTGTATTTTATTGTTCCTCCTGCATTTTTACGTTGTTCTAATTCATTTCTCAAACATTGCAGGTGTTGTAGTTGGTGAGTTGTTAAATCAGCCCTGATAACTATACCATCAGCTTTCAAAGTTTTACTTTGCATGAGAATTATTTTTACAGATAATTCATTCTCGAAAGTAACTTTTATTGGACGCTTTTTATTATCCGTTATTTTTCCCAACCTAAGAATTTTAGTAGGTGGAGCAGTAAGCTTTATTGGAGAAAGAATATTTTTAACGATTGTCTTATCATGGAGAATTTTGTCGGTTGAAGATTCTTTATCAGATTCTGGTGCATTAAATATCATTATATTGGAAGAAAGTTTGCGTTGTTCATTAATCTCATTTATTATATTAGATGTTACTTTTTCTGGAACAGTTTTTAAATTAATAAAAGGATTAATTAAGCACTTGGTTATGTTTCACTATTAAAATAGTGTTATGTTTCACTATTTTAATAGTGAAACATAACCAAGTGCTTAATTAATCCTTTTATTAACATAAAAATGTTTCACCACGGGTTAAGTTAAGAAGTTAATTAATCATGCAGTTTTTAAATGCTGTAATTAATTTCTCAATTTAATATTATCAAGTTCAATAGAACTAATTTTTTCATTAATTTTCTTAATTCCATTATTAAAACTTCTTTAAATTCTGAAAACTGTTGCTTTAGTAGACCAACAATTATCGATTGCATCAATTTATTATCGCGGCCAATATTAAAATCATTACCGGGGACACACTTATCACAAGACCATTTTTGTCCGCTCTTTATCATAAATTCTTTCATATAATATTTAAGTCTGAACGCATCAAGATCGGTACATGAAACGTGAAACCATTTTCGACAGTCCCCACATTTAATCATTTCCTAACGAGGACTAATATTATTACCACACTAAAAGCATATTTGTTGAACCAAACATAATATTGTTAATTAATATTAAAAAGATGTAATAATAATTAAGCGTTATTAAGGATATCAACGAGGACACAACAGCCTATCAGAGTGATTAACAATGACAAACAGTGTGGGCCACGAAAGGTAAACAAAAGAATACAAAGGTGCACAATCTATAAAAAAAAGTGTTCCCGCAAAAACACCGAGCGATATTGAGACGGCCAATAATTCGTATACGTTTCCTTATTTTAAGCTCTATTACAGCTATGATTAAGGTCTACTAAGCATTAATTTCAAAATACGACTTGATTTAAATTAGGTGTACTTATCTGATACATTTAATGTGTTGCTGGTATCAAGGTGCATATGATGAGTTAACTTTGACCAAAAACTGTTTAAAATATACCACTTGAAACCACTTTTTAAGTAGAGCACATATAAACACAACCTCTCGACTCAACGTTACCGTAGGTCAAATGTATCTTGTGTCCCGTGGATTGAGAATGTGTGGACCTTTTTCGACGGCTCTATTTTGGAGATTTTGTCTGTGAACAGCAAAATGTTATATTTGAATATTCTTGGGACGTGTCGGTGTTTTTGTGGTTAGATTTTTGTTTCAGTAAAAATATTACTGTACCTGAAGAAAACCCGTTTTGGATAAGAGCTGTGTCGTGGGTGACAAGGTCGTTGTTATATTGGATCAAATTCACAATGAAACTAGAACAGAACAATCGATTGCCTTTACTGAACAAACTTAATAAATAAAAACTCGACGGGAACTCTTGACTACACCGTATATAGAACTCATACAAACAGGTATCTAAATGCCGTGTTCGTGTTAGATCTCATATAATTTAATAATAGCTGAAAAATGGCTCGCGTAAATTGGTGCCCAAGAAATACGACTATGTTGCATGAAAGAACTTACATGATAATGTAAAGGTGACCAATCATAGATATATGCGTATAAGCCCGAAAGTAAACAGCAGTTGGCTACATGGGTCTCTGAAAATGAGTTAAATCTAATAAATGTTGTTCGCTCAGAACAACTTCGAAATAAATGTTAATCCCAGAATGCCTACTCATTAGTAGTCTCTTAAGAAAATGTAAAAGACGTCTAATCTAATTATCAAACATACAATTAGATAATTGTACGTTTGATAATGGTCTTGTAAAAGTTGAAACTATAGTCACAAAATATCATACGTGTGATATTAACAACGTGCAGTTTCTTTTTAAGTTTTAAATATACATTTTAGTTCACATAAAATAGTTCTTTTCTGCGAGATTAGAAGATTCTAACCTGGGCATTCTGAATAAGAGATATGGGTAGAAGATAATAGATTATTAATATTGGGAATTATACTGTATGACTAATTTCCAATATAAAATACTTTATTTTCATAAGGCATGTCGAATTATATAAACAAACTAACTTATCTGAATATGTCTTTAAATTACAATTTCTTCAAGCAATAATATAATTGTAAAATCAGTACCTCATAATAAAAGTTTAATTAAAAACGATTGCATATCTTCAATTAAATTCTGTGATTATTAAATTTCTAAACATAATTGAAATTATTAATATACTCTCGTTACCGAACAGGCATTATTTCATCATCACGTCTTAATCGTCTATAATTTCTCAGATAATTATATAATGCAGCAACCTTCGTTCGGATCATTTTTAATCTCTCTCATCATTTCACTTTCCTAAAATACTACTAATAGAATGGTGATTCAAATCAAGGAATAATTAAACTATACATTAATTTATGAAGAAACATATACATTTTTGTACACTTAGTCTTATCCAATAATAGAAAAATTTAAAATATTTTATATTATAGATTATCTTTTTTATATATCTTGAATATAATTTTAAAGTAAATACATTTTTTATATTATTGAATTTAGTCTTCGCGAGTAAGAAAATATAATAGTTAAAATATCAGCACTTTTAGGTTCTCCCTTCTTTAAGAAGTAAAAGTAAGTAATTTAAAATGATTTTTAAGGATAAGAATATATTAATATGTTGCAATTGAAATCAATCTCAATTTATAATTAATATATAAGTTTGTTTCAACCGGTCAGATTTATAAGCGCAATGCCGTTGATTCTTGGGCAATCGGTATTTAAGGTAACCCATCGGGTTTTCAGTTGCGCAAAATGTTGTTAGTGAAGACGAAATTTCGCCACACACAGCTTCCAGTGTTTCGTTAAAGGTAACACAAGAGATACCCGACGTGCGGATTGTGGATGGACTGTTAACATTTACAATCGCCAAAATCGTTTACACATTGGGCAATTATGCCCAAGAAAAAAACAATTTTAATTGAATTGCATTTGAATTGCATACCGAATTAAAACTATGGTCGAGTATTATAGGCGAGATTGCGGAGTGATTTGGAAATAAAGCGGCCATTGAAAATGGAAATTTATTTTAATTATACAAGAAATCAATTTCTTTTAATGTTATCGTTTAAATGGTTTGATCTTAAATTGGAATTCTTATCATTTTAATTACAAATTTTTATATACTAATAGTAGTAAAAGGTCATACGTTTTATATACAGGGTGAGTTTTTTTCGATGTTCTCTATGGGGATCTCGGAAACTATAAGAGATAGAGAAACGGTTAAATGGGGAAAGAAGTGTAGATTTACGAGATGAATAAAATTCCACTTTCAAAGTTTTCATAATTACAATATTGCTATTATTATAAACATCTGCAATTGTTTTACTTTCATTTTTTCAGGGCTACCCATTTTTTATTTATAATAAAATTTAAAATGACTATAACTCACTCATTTTTAGAAATAACTATGTCGTATGCCATATTGGATTAAAGAGAAAAAAATTACCTTTCGAATGAGGTCACAGCCAACTATGGTTTCCATTTAAAAAAATGTAAGTTTACATCATATCTCGGAAAATAATGGAGATAAAAATTTTCTGATTATTTTTTATTTATCTACATAAAATTATCTAAAACTTTGTCTTCTACAGTTTTTTTCTATCTGTTATAATAACCGAGATATATTGATTTGAAAAAATTGACCCTTTTTACTTTTTTCAAAATATCTAGTTACCCTTGACTTTTTTGAAAACTTTGAAAGTGGAATTTTATTCGTCTCGTTAATCTACACTTCTTTCCCCATTTAACCGTTTCTCTATCTCTTATAGTTTCCGAGATCCCCATAGAGAACATCGAAAAAAACTCACCCTGTATTTAAAAGTGTGCAGATAAAATTATTACTGGCAATCATACATCACATTAACCCATCTGAAAAGCGAATTTTTACATATTATTTACAATTTAAATGGAAAATCCATTAGGTGGTGGTCTTCAAACTGGTGTATTGATAATCAATAAACTTATTATTTCATAATGTTTCACCAAGAAATAAGTGAGAATATTTACAATGTTTTTATTAATAACCTTTTTTTCTTATTTTAAGCCACACTTGAATTAAAATATTTACAATATAGCTTTAAAAGGAAGGAGACACGACTAAAGCGGCCCCTACACGATCAATTTTTACGTCAATATGTTTTCACAATATTTTGTACAATATTTTTACTTGGCCAACCCGCACGGTTCAATATTATCCTAAAGATGTTTTTTTAGCAGTAATAAATCGTTATTCATGAGGTGCTGCCAAATTATCGTCTATAAACACTACATAAATATGTAACATTAACTATCTCAGACATGTAGTCTATTACCGTTGTAATGTTCCTTCCATTTTGCGATCGCAGTGTCTAACGTTCTACATTTTTTATGGGAGTACTTTAAAGCATGGCCTATATAAAAAGAAATCCTATACTATTGAAAAAAATAATAACAATTATTTAAGAGAAACATTGTTACGATTCTAATTGACTTAATTCAATGAAGAAACAAGCTAGGAACATTTGAAAGAATCTTTCATAAGGAGCGTATATTATATTTTAAAAATTATTTTCTGCTATCACAAATAGTATAGATAGCTGCATTCTGTGATAGTGGATGGCTTATCCATTAGAATTGCTCTGCAGAAAAAGTGTCGGCAATAACCAAAAAGTTATATGAATGATCAATGAAACGAATCGTAATAAATTTCGGCAAAGAGCGAAACTACATGAATGACCATTCTTTTGCTGAAGAGATGTCCACAGTGACACATAAGGGTATATGAGAAAGTGGTGGAAGAGGTATTAAAAAGTGTCAGCAATGAGCAATAAAAAAATCACAGTAATTACCTGAAATAAGTCGATAAGAACTTCATCATAATTATTGATAAATAAACACAATTTCAAGGGAAATAGCCACGTTTGGGGAAACTTTGTATTGGATGTGACAAATTTGCATAAATGATATATTGACCTTGACTGGTTTTTGTTGCCCACCGATGTGCAATAATCTAAATGAATCATTTTTTCACCAAGCCAAACCAAGACTGGTTGTTTGGTTTTAAAAGTTTTTCCACACGCCAGGATGTTTAACCTTCTGTAATTTTTCTATATAAAACAATATATTAACCGTAGCTTAGCTTTATTTTCAACCACCTGCGACGCCAACAATAAAGTAGATTATTTGGATCGTCCCAATCATTTCTTTGTGACTGCTACTTGTTGGAGCTATTATTTGTTTATATGTTTCTTTCTAGAATCAGGAATGAGATTATACACATCAATCCTTTTCTAAATAATAACTTAAATAAACCGGACATTTTTTTACATCGTTTATCTTGTGCAAGTATATCACGTTCTTCCAGAGGTACTTTGGAATTTCAAATGAAATGTTTTTCCGTGGTCTTGCTGCAAAGTACTCTATATGTATGATATTTTTTTAAATATTCATTGTTCTTATGCATAGTACTGATGATTTTTTTTAATGAGTCTATTGTTCCAAACATTCAATGTATTTTTTTTAGCGAAGCTCATTTCTTCTCTTAATTTTTTCACGAATACAATACTCTATACCCTATGTAGTATATAGGGAAATTGCATTCGTCAAAAAATTTAAAAAATATATTTTAACAGAAATATCCGTTTTGAGGTCCCCTGAGTCAATTTCACTGATTTCTGGAAAAAAAAACTGTGCGTGTGTGTCTGTCGGTGGGCGCTGTATCTCAAAAACGAAATGAAATGAAGATTGAGATGAAACTTTAAACTTAAGGTTTTATTGTTAAAAACTGGAACTGAAAAGCTTTTGGTAAACATTCAAAAACCAGAAGTGGATGTTTACTCTAGGACGTTGTTTTTTTAATATGAAAAATATTACAAAACGTTTCAAACAAAAGTTAATTGGAATGAGAAACTGAACAGGTTTCATACAATTCTTAACTTTCGAGAAAAAAAAAAGAAAATTTTGACATTTTTTTGTCAATTGCTAATAAACTATAGGAGTTACATCAAATTTATATGACAAATAATTGTAGAGAATTCAAAAGTAAACAAACGATTCAGATTAGCCTTTTTGCGTAAACCTCATAGTTTTCGAGTAAAATATAGGGAAAGTACTATGATGGCCACATCACCATTTTTAGTAATGTTTCTCAATTTTAACTCCTGCATCAATATCAGATTGTTTACGATACTTTTATCAAAGCCATATTCTTCTCTTTATCTTCACCATCTCCTGTAATTGAATTCTTCATTATTATGAAGTCGACTATTAATATTAAATAAGATATATAAAAAACAGGGACGGACTGAAAGTCAAAATGTCCTTCAACCGAGTTAACTGTGGTAATTATCGAATATTTTTTCTATATACTATTTTTATAGAAACAAAATAAAAGTAATTTCTTAACACTTTCTTACTTTATAAAGCGATTCATCCCAATCAGTACCTATCAATTCAAATATATCTGTCATGCTGACAGAGCCAAAAAGTCTCCCCTAAAAAGAGGATAAAAAAGTAAATACAAGTATTTAAAGAAGAATACATATGTCTAAGAGGATATTTGCAGCCTCAGCATCATGGACAAATACAAGGGTTAGAGTGGAAGAACGTCGCAGCTGCACGAACTCCGCCCAGCTTCATCCATCTAAAATTTTTGTACGTTTTGTTTTATTTCATTTGTGTATATTCATATGTATTTATTTTTTTGGAAAGAAAGCTAAAGATTAATAAACATAGACATAAACATAAACAAACATAAATAATTATTGTAACAAAATTGATCTTGGCCTGGGATTGGTAAACGATAAAAGTTATTGAATAAAGATAAGTAAAAAACAAGTTAAGGCTAAAATTTGATAGTTTTATGTGTATTTGTCACACCTAACACAAACATTCCTGTAACACCCTAAGGCCGTTTTCTTTGGGCTTTTTATGATTAAGGCATGCTCAAGTTTCTGCGAATTACCACTCTCAAATTTTCTTAAATATATTATTGTTTATTGCTTACTTTTTCATATACCCTTCTGGTCGACATCTCTTCAACTAAAATATGATCCTCCAGGTAGTCCAGGGAATTACCGATATCTCTTAAAGTGATTTTCAGTACTTCTTCAAATTGGCCGCATTTTCGTTGGCAAAAATAAGAAACTTTCTGCCTATACTCCTACCACTCTAACTTTTGTTATCTCCCTTTTACAATATTGATAATTTTGTATTAGATTACATATTATCTAATAAATTTCCTTAATGTTTAAATATTTTTAATTATAAAGATTTGTTAAGTGATTATTGAAAATTTCATAAAACACCTATTTTCATGTAATGATTAAAATTTGAATAAAAACTAACCAGTAATTTATTGTGTGTGTCATTGTGTAATAAACTGTCACTTATGCAAATTGTTGTTTAAAATTTCCTTCTGAACTTGAGAAAAATGCCAAGAGTACTTCAACATCGACATTTTTCCAATTAACTGATTTTGAACGCGGCCGTATTATTGGCATTAGAGAGGCCGAATTTTCGCTAAAAGAGAATGTTCGTCCTGTAAACTGAAATATTACAATGGTATTTAGATGTTGATCTGACGGAGGGGGTCAACAATTATGCCCTTGACGTCCCTGACAGACTATTGATCGCGAAGAACGTCTCTTAAAAATTCTGGCAAGAGATAAATTTTCAAAACCCGATCAATTGCAAATGATTGCATGAGAGGTGTAGGATCCAGAATGTTAATGTTTATCGTCGGACAAGGTCTTATGAGCTGCGTTCATATTGTCCATTTTTATGTCTTTCTCTTACACCACTTCACCGTCTACGCAGGCTAAAATGAAGCAGCAAAGAGTGAATTAGACGCAAGAATGGCATAAAATTGTGTTTAGTGATGAATCCCGATTTTACTTGTGGGCACACGATGATCATAGGATAGTTTGACGGATGCATGGATAATGTAAAAATACAACAATTTTTGTGGAACGCTAAAGTAATGATATGGGGTGCAATATGTTATGGTAGAAGATCACCTTTGGTGTTCATTGACTGCAACCTAAACGCAGCTGGTTACATTGCTAGTATGCTAGAACCCATTGCCCTTCCATATCTTCAGGGATTGGAAACTCCAATTTTCCAACAAGATAATCCTTCCATGGCCTGCTCGTTTGCCTGATTTGTGGCACATTAAAAATATATAGGATGCAATCGATAGGCTCAATTTCCCACAATATCCACATAACCTATACGATCTTTAACTGCGGATTCAAGAAGCTCAAGACAATATACCATATGCAGCTATTCATTATTGAAAACCCTTTAGATTTTTGTTCTTTTATTTTCAAATTTTAATCATTACTTTATTTAATGAAAAGAGACGTTTTATAAACATTTCAATAAAATTGATCAACAAATTCTAGGTGTTTCTTTGAAACATTTCTATGAAGGTCGTTGTTGGCACATAATTTGCAAAAATAACCATCTAGTTTTACCTTATTATATGTACCTATTTTATAATTATTTTTATAATTCATGATATACTACTAAATGCAATCAATTTATCAAACACTATTTACAAACATATAAATGTATTGCACTTTTCTTCCCTTCGTCCTCACCTCGAGGTTAGTGGGCATTTATTCCCGTCTCGGGCTATCGGCATTAAGGGATGTTGTGGTTTTCCTAATGTTGTCTTGTGTTATTCTATTTATGTAAGTTTGTTGTTTAGAATAATATTTTTAACTTTTAGTTTAAAAGGAGTCTACTTGAGTGATTTTATATATTCCGGTAGGTTGTTATATTGAATGATTGTATCTGTAGTTAGAGCTTGTGAATATTTTGTTGTTGCTCTATTAAAATGGCATCCTGAATCCAACTTTTAGAAAATAATATAGTTTAAAATAAGTAAAATAGAGATGGGGTAATCAACCTCGTTTAGACGTGGATACGGTTAGTAAATAGAAGTAGAAATATACTTCAGAAAATAATAAATTAGGTTCAAGCTTATATTTAATTAAATTAGACTTCGACTTTCATATCTACTATTTTTTTAGATTGTTTCTTTTCCATTTCTACTAGCTTATATTTTTCTTTGAAGCAATTATGGCAAAAACTGTTATAAATTAAAACTGTGTTTCACCTGCTAAGCTTCATTCACAAAACTACATTCTTAATACAGTAAAATGATGGACTTATTTAGAATCCTTCCAGCTACCAGTGTAAAATTATTTGAAAACAATAATCAACAGAACTAATACCACTTCTCAAACAAGTATAAAGTAAAACCAACATAATTATTAGTAATAGTAATCGACTATGGATGCCGTACGATAAAGTCAATCAACAGAAATAAGCAAATTGTCTCTACCGCAATTAAATCTTCAAGAAACATAACAGTTGTACACAAGCTCGGCTAAATATAATGTGTAGTAAAGTTTTCTACGAGGGTAGATTGAAAAGTTTCCGGAATGGGCAAGAAAACGCAGTAATTAAACAGGTTTTTATTTTTATTTTTCAACATAGTACCCAGGGCGATACACTTTTCCCAGCGGTGCTCCAACTTTTTTAAGCCTTCAGAAAAATATGATTTCGGGAACTCTGCAAAATAAGCTTTAATGGCGTCGATGACCTCCTCATTTGACGTAAAGCGCTTGCCTCCGAGCCAAGTCTTCATGTTTGTGAACAAAAAGAAGTCGCACGGGGCCATGTCTGGAGAGTACGGGGGATGCGGCACCACCTCGTAGCCCAATTCAACCAATTTAGCATTGGCGATTTGGGATGAATGGGCCGGCGCGTTGTCGTGGTGGA
The DNA here is from genome assembly GCA_963969525.1 of Ontholestes murinus. NCBI lineage: Eukaryota > Metazoa > Arthropoda > Insecta > Coleoptera > Staphylinidae > Ontholestes > Ontholestes murinus. Next base: position 20,467 of record CAXAKX010000197.1, read on the forward strand.
AGAGCACTTTTTCCTCTGCAAATGAGGCCGTTTCTCCTTCAATATGCCGTTGAATTGATCCAATAAATCGCTGTAGTATTGTCCCGTGATAGTTCTTCCCTTCTGCAAAAAGTCGATGTGTATCACACCTTGCGAATCCCAAAAAACTGTGGCCATGACCTTTCCAGCCGATGGGACAGTCTTTACCTTCTTCGGAGCAGATTCGCCTGGAGAAATCCACTGTTTCGACTGCTGCTTGGTTTCTGGTGTGTAGTGGTGATACCATGTTTCGTCCACGGTCACGAATCGGTGAAAAAAATCCGTTGGATTACGCTTTAACAAGGCCAAACACTCTTTCGAAGTGGTCACACGATTTCGCTTGTTGTCTATAGTCAGCAAACTCGGCACCCATCGCGCCGACAGCTTCCTCATGCCCAAATGTTCGTGCACGATATTTTGCACACGTTCATATGAGATGCCCGTGGTCTCTACTATTTTGCGCAACTTCACTCGTCGATCGGCTAACACGAGATCATAGACTTTGTCGACCATTTCTTCATTTGTGGCCGTTTTTGAACGTCCACTGCGTGGTTCATGCTTGGTGCTCGTACGGCCACGTTTAAACTCACTCACCCAGAAACTAATAGTCGAAAATGAAGGTGTAGATGTGCCATGAACTTTCTGCAAAATATCTCGTATCTCCGTCGCCTTTTTCCCATCCATCCAGAAATGTTTGATGACTGCACGAAATTTGTTTTTATCCATTTTTGCAAAAGTGCCTGACTTGCTTCACAAGATATACTAGTCAAAACAAAAACGGAACGACGCACGTGTCTGAAAATTTGACAGCTTACCTAAATAGATTAGCCTTGTCAACCATCATAACAATTTCACGATACGCGCGCCATCTCTTGCCCATTCCGAAAACTTTTCAATCTACCCTCGTAAGCTTTGCCATGTTTTATCTTTATTGTTTCCTTTTCTTGTGGTAGTTAATGATTCGATGAATTGTGGTGATGACGGTTTTAATATATATCTTTCACTAATGCGAGTCGAACAGTAGTCTCAATCTCAAAATTTTAATTTAAAGTAGATTTGTTAACAGAATATGTCTTACATGTTTTCATATTATTTCTTCGGTGATTTGGTAAAATGTTGAATTACTTTTGTCCGTTGTTTGTTTCTAAAATTTTTTCGAGTCTAAATATTTATTGCAGTTACTCTATATTGCAGATATTTTTATGTAATATTGTCAATATATTTGATATTGTGGATTCTAAATAGAATAAACACAGGGTTAGTAAAATTACTAACCTTGTGTTTAAGACCCATTTCTTTTAATGACTAACGTGTCTTAGATAGTAGGACTACACTCAGAAGTGGTTGAGTGTTGAAATGTACGGTTTGCAAACGGAAAGAAATCAATAGACTAGGCTATACACGGATCGACGTATCTCTGCCGCCGCCAATTCAGTTGTCAATGTCACCTCCGTTCTGTCACTTTCTGACATTTTTCTCCACCCTGAAGATAAAAAAAATGGCTTCGAAACACAGTTTCTATATTGAGCCGCAACACAAAACAAATTACGACACTTAGAGGGTTCAAGCCGAAGCTGAAGAAATAGTCATCATCATCGTACTCATAGTACTTTTCCTATATTTTACACGAAAACTATGAGGTTTACGCAAAAAGGCTATTCTTAATAATTTATTGATTTTTGAATTGTCTACAATTATTTGTTATATGAACTTTATGTAACACCAATAGTTTATTAGCAATTGGCAGAAAATATCAAAATTACTATCATTATAAGCTAAGAATTTTATGAAAAACATGTTTTAATAAAACTTGTTGTTTGAAAAGTTGTGTAATATTTTTCATATTAAGAAAAATATCGATATAAAATATATATATTCTATATAGGGAAAGTAACAAAATCAAGATTTATTAGCTCGCAAAATCATGCAAAATCATCCAAGAAGTGTAGAATCCTTTGAAAAATTATTATGAAAGCAATGGACCTTCAAGAAAAGCAACCCTTTTGAAGAAATTACTTCACAAGAAAATGTGAAATGACGAAATGGCTAGAGACCACATCAATGAGTTCATTGACCTTGTCGAAAAACTAAAAGTTAAGCTAAAAATAAAAATTGTAGAAGAGAGTAAGGCACACAAACACAAGAAAAATGAGCTACAAGAAGAAGAATCGTACTATGGAGGTAAACAAAAACAAAAGTATTATGCTACAAAAAACAAAAGTAAACAATACAACAAACATAAAAATAACCTGAAATGTGAAAATTGCAAAAAGCTAGACTACAAAACATCAGATTTCTGGTCGAAAATGACTTTGTATTGCAAAAAACAACATGCCTAAAAATGACAAGTGGTGTATAGACAGCGAGTGTACTTCACACTTCTATGAAGCCAACTGACGAAATCCAAAAACTCGCCTCGGATAAAAGTAAGAAAATTGAAGAGAAAGAAGTCACTCAACTAAAAATTAGAGGAGAAGTCATTGACCTACAAAATACACTATACATACTAAAATTATCAGAAAATTTGTTATCTGTGGCTCGAGTAACTTAAAACGGTTATAGCGTAATCTTCAAGAAGGAAACCGCAACAATAAAGAATTCATAAGAAATAGAAATTAATGCTATCAAAAAGGATGGACTATACTATGTGGATGTGGGCACAAAAGAAAAAAAAAACAGGTACTCAACGTTTTACCTATAGATACTGAAATAGACATCTGACATAGAAAAATGGGACATCTGAATAAGAAAGATTTAAAGCAAGCTCTCCAAAATGAAACTATAAAAGGATTACATTTTAAACCTGATGAAAAACTCTCTGACTGTGAAATATGCCTCAAAGGAAAAATGACAAACTTACCTTTTCCTAAAGAAAGTCGAGTAGAAACAAAAGTTCGAGAAAGACTTCACACGGTACACTCAGACGTATGTAGCCCCATGCCAGATGAAAGTACTTTGTTATTTTCATAAATGAATACAGCCGTTACGACAGGGAGTATTTCATTGAAAATAAAAATGAAGTTTTACAGAAATTCAAAAAAAGAGACAGAAACCTCAACCTCAAAATAAAAATACTACAAACAAACAACGGAAAAGGGTATTGCGACAGAGAATTTGACGATTATCGAAAAGAAAATGGCATATCAAGACGTCTGTCCGCCCCGTATACATCACGTATACATCACAGTATAACGGGGTAGCTTGCTTTGGTTACAAATGTTTTTGTACTAAATAAAAGAAACAAGAAAACGTTTTCACCAAAAAAATGTACTTAGATTAGTAATTATGTTTAGTATAATATTTTTATTGTTAAGTTAGGCATTTTTTTCTTTAAATAGGGAAAAGACAAAACTTTTTTTTGTATATTCAATTGTTCCCATTATCATGTTTTTTCAATTATAGGATATTCTTAAGACTTTCAGCTATAACCAGATTTCGAATGATTAAATATTAATTTGTACCTTTTCTCAAAAATTAATAAAATATAAGATGTTATTTTTGTCTTTTTTTGGGGGCTCTTTCATACTTTTATTATTCTATTTTATCACATATTTAACTCTCGGTTTTCATTTTTGGTAATATCTAACTTGATGGCGTTGATTTTAATGAATCAATCATAATCAATAGATTTTTCTGATTATATTCACAATAATCTTGATTGCGTAACTTGATATAATATCTGTTAAATATAAATTGTATAAATCTTAAACCAATTTTTAATATTTTCGACTAAATTATAATTCATAAAGGTAACCTTATATATTCATTTATCAAGGATATATTCTTAAATATATATTTTTGTCCCCGTAATCCCAATATCCCCACAAAATTCAAATACCCCACAAACACTATTCATCAATTCATTAGATCGCATCATCCGGACAGTTAAATTCAACTAGCTTCAATTTCTTTACATATTTTTATTCATTTAAGACAGGGCAGAAAGACTTTCGGTCGATAGCCCAGACAGTGACAGACTAACATCAATCATACTGTATATATGTATTATTGTAAATATTTGTTACTGGAATAAAGATGTTGTATATATATATATATATATATTTTTGACTCAAACACTGATGTTTTAATATAATTGTGTTTATTACCTGTTTAATTAATATAAGAGATATCTGTTTTTTAATTCGTTTTTATCAGTTGTTATTTCCACTGTAAAACATATTGTTAAAATTCTTATTATATAAATATGCTGACTTCTCTTTGAAAACCCCAAATAAAATAATCAAGAGAACTTTAATAGTAAGTATTATTGCTATTATATACCTATTTGTTAGGTAATATCCTTTACAATTATGGGCACTAGAAAATAGCCCCATTAAACATTTAAATGATTCATTAAACAAAATATTTGTGTTTTTACTAATCTGATATAATTTTAATAAGATATTTCACTAAATTCATAATTAAATATTTTATATTTCATTAACCAAAGTAAATTGCAAGATGTTTTTTTTTTATTTAGTTTGACACGAATAAGCACTTAACTAACAAAGCCAAGCAGAAAGATCGCGGGTAGATAAAATAAAATTAGAAGATCCTATAACCCAATAAATTGCAAGCAACTGTTAAACCATACGATTAAAGTCGCGACCTGAAATAATTATTTATTTAGAACGAAAAGTTACCGAAAAATTACTATGGGAAGTGTTCAGTTCGTGAGCGCCTATAGTGTTATTGTTTTTATGGTTTAATTAGATTATATAAGTAACAATGGTCTAAAGTTTCCCCTCGTAACGATTACCGAGTGTGTGATTTTAATTATTCTCTGAAATGCGCTCCACTTCCATTGTAATGCACGTATAATTACCTACTCAGCAATTTGGGACCACTGCTAATTTCTATACTTTAAGTTGCAAAATTTTCATCATTTCGTAAGCACAAATATGAAGATATTGTTTTTAAAAGCGTGCATAACCATAATATTTAAATCATATGTATGAATTAATATAAATAAAAGGTATATATTATAAATATCATGTTATTAATTATATATATTATAGCGTTCAATATTTAACACACTTATTTGTGTGACTAAGTATGGGTTCTGTAGATTAGGGTAAGATGATGGTGGTATATTATAAATCAGCCTTTCATTTTTAAATAATTAATTTCAAAAATTTGAAGCTTGTAAATGACACTACCATCATCAATTATTATTTATTAAATATTTGTTTAGTTTCATAAAAAATTGCGTTCCCATTTTTAAATCATTCAGAATCATGGTAATGTATTGGATTAAATATGACAAATTTAGAACAATTAAACCTTATGTAAATCCAAATACATTAAGATCTGTATATCATGTATACTTTTATTTCTTAAGGCGTTACGGCATTGTATGATGAGGTGCATCCAATTCAGTTAATCATATATTCACCACCAAAAAAAAACTGCTATTAGATTAATATATAATATGAAATACAGAAACTCGAGTAGGGGAGTATTTAAAGCAAATGGGCTTCTTGCTGTAATTGTAATTTACATTCAGGATTATTTGACTTTTATTCATTTTCATAAACATCTTTTTCAAGACAACCTGAACTCAAGTTTGCAGAATACGAGGTTAACAAATAGAACATATAATTACCCAAAACACCAATGTTTCACTTTTAGAACGAACAGTTCATTATATGATTATGCGATTATTCAACTATCGCAAAATTGCCCAAATTAACATATACAAAATTGAGATAAAAATAAAATATTATTAGTAATTGAGCCTTATTTACATTATATAGTATAATATAAAATAAATAATATAGATCCAAAATACCTACCACTTTTCTTCTAATTAACTTACTGTCATAATACATACAAAAATAAATAATTATCTTAATCGTAAAGGCAATAAAACAGACAAATGTCAAAGTGACAATATTTACTAAATGTACCCATTTATTAGAAGAAAATAGGTTTATTTTACCTAAAAATATGTATCCGAAGCTGAATCAGTATAGGAAAGGACCTACAGGTTAGAGTTGAAGAACATTCTTCAAGAGTGAACTCCGCCTTTCAGCTTGCTGTCAAAATTGTTCGTATATTTTTTTTGAATCTTTTATGAATTGTATTTGTAAAGCAAGTTTGATAAAGTACTTATAAATAAATGCCCTATGCTTACATCACATAAAATTACATAAAAACATCCCTATAATATGGATTAACTGCATTAAATATTTAGGCGTGATATTGGGCAAAAATCTTAGAAACAAACAGACAAAAAAACGCATAAAATCTATACTAATTAATTGAAATAGTATACTAATATTCACGCAATCCTTGTTTCACAAAAGAACTTAATCCAAATATCCTCATAAATTGTCTGTTAATAAATCAGCATGAAGAATAACTCCGAAATTGAGTTTACTCTTGTACTTATAGATAGAATAAGATTTTAAAAAATAATCCATGGAATTTTTAGCACCCGCGTGAAATATATAGATATAACAAGAAAAGAATAATAAACTCTAGAAACGCAACTGTTACAGAAAAATAATAATAAAATCTAGAAAGGCAACTGTTACAACCGTTATTAAAGCAACTTTGAAATGATTTTGTTGGACAACATTGACTACGGATACTGACTATTATATTGATTTTACTATACACTTATTTAAGAATCAGAGATTATACAATGTTGTTGCTCGCATTTGTAGTAAATGTAACGAAATTATATTCATTTTCATTAATAACTGGGAGGATGCAGAATAATTTTGTAAGTAGTTTTGATGGACCTTATTAGATGCTACGAAGATGAATTATATTAATTTATACCTCAACAGACTTTTTGGAATTTATATGAATGCAAAATAATAGGTAGGTAGTATTATAAATTAATAGTATCTAAAAATGTTTTTACAAATAAACAGTTTAAAAATTTTAAATAATTTCATACCCACTCACAAAAAACTTATTTTTTCTAAGCAGTACAGTTATGATTTAATTCAAAATTATTCTCTAAAAATATAAAATAAAAACTATTAGCATGTTTCTTTTATGATATTATAATAGTAACATTCATTGCCCTAATAAGATTTATGGTTTCCACTCATGTCACTATATTTATTGAATTTTAGAAATACTCGGAAACTAGAAAGTTATGTAGAATAATTTTGTTCATGTTATTTTTAATAATTAATAATAAAAATATTTTTTTACTCTATATATTTTCAATGATATTCTTTTAACTGGAGTATTTTTGTTCAATACCTTAATTATTTAACATTATATATCTGGCTTAGTAAATTCGTTATATTCAATTTTGTCACTATACAATTTCAGAACTAAAATGAAAATGTGTTTGACTTACCTTAGTTTAAGTTTAAGTTTAATAGTTTATTCAGTAAATAATGTACACTATATAATACACATTATAAAAGATTATAGTCAGAACGAAAACATATCATTAGTGCAAAGAAGAATGTAGAAAAAAAAACAATAACATAAACATATTTAACAACAAAAACCATCTATACTATACAGTTCTTTATCTATGATATAGTTTAATAGCTCACTTTTAAAATCTTTTAATGTTGTTAGAACTCTTATACTTCCAGGTAATTGGTTATACAGTTTTAGGCTATTGTATAATAGTAGCTTTTCCGCTAGAGATAGTCTGTGTATCGAATAGGCATAAATACTAGCTTGTCGTGTAATGTATGTATGGTTATAGTTATATTTACTCAATTTGTCTTTGTGTTTAAAGTTAAAAATCAGTATTTCATAAATGTATAAACCTATCAGCGTCAAAACTTCTGCCTTTTTAAAGTATCCTCTACATGACTCGCCATATTTTAGATTGAAAATAAGTCTTACAATTCGTTTTTGTATTTTAAAAACCGATTGTGCGAGTGTGCTTTGTCCATAGAATATGATACCATATCTTAAGATCGATTCACAATTGGCTTTATGTAGAGTATTTAAAGTTCTTTGGTCAAGTACTGCTTTCAATATACGTAACGAATAGCAGACTGAGTTTAATTTACTGCTTAATTCTTGACAGTGAGTTTTCCAGTTTAGTTTGCTATCAATAGCTACATTGTTTTGATGATTACAATTTCGTGTGATCTACTATTTTTATATGCATATCTTGAAAGTTTAGGTTAGTTTCATTTATTTTAGGATTTTTTGTGTGGAATTCTATTGCTTTTGACTTTGATCAATTTTAATTAATTTCTTATTAATTAACCATATTTGTGTTTCTTTCATAATATTTTGAGCTTTATTTATTATACCCTGTACGTTCTCATTTACAATGAGCAGTTTTGAGTCATAATAATAATAATAATAAACTTTATTGCCCAACAGTCACCAATTGCAGGACAATATAACTATGTATCCTATGAAATATACTTAAAATCTAACAATCATTAATCTTAAGAATATATAATCAAAAAATAACAAAATATCTAAAATAGAAAATATAAAGAAAAAAAAATAACAAAAATAATTATTTAAATATATCTGAATATACTTTGTCCGCATTTCTACACATATGGAAAATTAGTGATTTGTACAACGTATTAGACCTAGATAAAGGGACATGGAAGGTATTACATTGACGTGATGAAATTCTTGGTACATTAAAATTAACTCTTGATAGGAGATCGGGACAATCAACATTGCCATGTACAAGCTTTCTCGGCATTTTTGCGCTATTTTGGTTCCTACGAGTAGACAAGGATTCAAGATCAAACCGGCTGAGAAGCTACGCATAATCCAGACCTTGTTCAGGATAAATACCATCAATTTTATAAAATTAAAAATTTGGAATCGTCTCTGTACCCGTTCAATAATTAATGATAGTGTAGTGAGGATACCAAACTATAGACGCATATTCTAACTTGCTCCTAACTAGTGCAAAATACAATGACTTGAGTAACATGACATTATCAAAATATTTACTTCTACGCATGATAAATCCTAGTGTTTTTGAAGCAGATTTGCCTAGATTATATATATGTTGCGAAAAAGTGATTTGTCGATCGAATTTTACTCCAAGATCCTGAACATCAGTGAGCTTCTGCAGTGGAAATCCCTGTATATTATAGTAATAGTTAAGACGTATCACACGGCCGTAGCTAACTGAAGTGCATTTATTAACATTTAATTTTAGTTTATTTTTGCAGCACCATGTAGAAATTAAATCAAGATTGTTTTGGAGTAGAATCGAATCTCCTAGTCCATTAATGTTAGCAAATATTTTTATGTCATCTGCATATGCTAATACATGACACGAGGTGAAGATAAGAAGATCATTAATAAACATCACAAACAAAAGAGGTCCAAGATTTGAACCTTGCGGTACACCTGATGTAGATACAAATTCAAATGATTTAAAGCCGTTATAAAATACATAATTTACCCGATTTTCAAGATAAGATTTAAAAAATCTAATAGTATGAGTTCCAAATCCAAAGCTTGATGCTTAAGCAAAATGTGATGATCTATGCTGTCAAATGCTCGGGAAATATCTGTATAGATCACATCCACCTGACCTCTGTTTTCCATAGCATCACTAATGCATTGTGTTATTGTTGCCATATTTGTTACAGTCGACCGACCCTGCATAAACCCATGCTGTTGTGGTGAAATTAATGTTTTAACGCACGCAAATAGATCATTGTGTAAAGTGTGCTCAAAAACCTTTGCAAAGTTTGACAAGATTGTTATTGGTCTATAGTTATTAATCAAAGTATTGCCCCCTTTCTTATGTACTGGACTTATATGTGTGCGTTTCCAGACATCTGGAAATGTACACGTTTTAATTGACTGGTTGAATATTATTAGTAAGGGTTTAAGGAAAAATTGTTTACAGTCTCGTATTACAAAACTTGGAATTTGGTCATCACCTCTTGTACCATTATTTTTAGGTTTATTAATGCCCCTAATAATGTCAACCTCGGACACCAAAGAAATATCATGAGGGATATTATTTGTAGTCGCCTCTAGATTAGCATTAAATGAACTAGGTGAGTAGACACTAGAAAAATAGTCTGCATATGCGTTTACAATGTCGGCAGGTTTATCATATTCCATATTATTGTTTCTTAGTAGATACGGAATTCTGGTGGAACTATTTTTAGATTAGATAAAATTCCAGAGCTGCTTTGGATTGTTTTCAATATTTTGTTCGATACGTGAGAGATAATTCCTATAGGCTGTAGAAATTTTATCTTTTGTTTGTCGACGTAACCGAATAAATTCGTTGTGGTAGAAAGATGAATTACTAGTCTTCCACTTTCGACGATAGTAATTTTTAAGTTTAAGATCGTGTATGAAGTTTCTGGTAAACCAAGGGGGGAATGCAGATTTTCGACGGGAATATACGGGAACACAAGAATCAAGAATATCATATAAGTTGTTGTAAAATGCTTTTACAGCTTCGTTAACGTCTGTAATAGATTCTAAAAATGTCCAGTTTGTGGTTGCTAAAGCATTATATAGAGCAGAATAGTTTGCTTTTCGAAAATTATAAAATGTATTATTATTAGTTGGAAAAGGATGGACAGGTTGATTTACTTGTAATTGCAAGTCAATTGCTAAGGCGGGGTGGTAACTATCTTCCGGTACTAAAGGAAGTCCGTCGTTCTCAATCAATATATCGTTATTTAAATTTGTAAATACTAAATCAAGAAGATTACTATTGTTGTTAGTGACAGTATTTAGTTGAAATAAACTCGTGGAATGAATAAACGTATTTAATTAATCTAATTTTGGGGGCATTGTGGGAGTACAATTAGTAGAATAAAATTGGGGTATTTTGAAGTCACCTAAGATTAACACTCTTTTATTTAATATTAGAATTTCTAACAGTTCAGGGAATAAGGATAGTGCATCGAGGGATAGATCTGGTGGTATGTACAGAACTAATACGTAAATCACGTGTAGATTAATTTTACACTTACATGCAACTAAATCTATAAGTGAAATATCATTTGTAACATGCGTAACATCAAAATTTTCAACATAAATTTGTTCAGACACCTCCAAGAGGACGCCGCCGCCTTTAGAGCGACCAACAGAACTAAATTTTCTGTCACATCTAAAAGTTTTATAGTAAGAAGGAAATAGTTCTGAGTCACAGACGGAGTTATTGAGCCAAGTTTCCATTAGGGCAATGATGTCAAAGTATGTGTTAACAGTTGATGTGTACATAACATGAGTTTTCGAGCAGAGTCTGCGGGTGTTCTGGTAATATATCCGAGAAGCGGTGCTGGAGATGCTGGGCATAATTAGTTTTCCGACTTTTGTATAATCGTAGGAATGCCTCGAACATATTTAATTATGAGATTATTTTCTCCAGCAGATGTTCGTTGAGCCAAGTCGTTTTTCACTGCGCGGTAGTATTCAATCTGGGTAGGTGTTTTATCGGAAGAAATACTAATTTGTTTATATTTATTCGAAGATTTCAGATTTTGTTGGCTTCTTAGTGCTAAACCTACTTGAGATGGGTTATCAAGCCGTAATTTGATAGGGCGATTACGACGTTCGTTCAATTGGTCATATTTTCCCAGCCGAATAGGTTTAGGATTACTTCTTGCAATGTGGAGAGATTTTAATATATCTGACACTGTGAATTTGTCAGATTCTATTAGATCAGCTTTAGATTTAAGGATTGGCTCTTTCAGTCCATAAATAATAATATTTTGTTTACATTTATCCCTTTCGGCAATTTCCTGTATAATCTGTTCCGTGATTAACGAAGTGGAAGGTATAGCTGGGGTAGGCATTGATTTAAGCTGCCTAAAATCTTCTTTTAGGGCAACTATAGCAGCCTTAAGTCCATTTATATCATCACCTAACTCCTTACATTGTAAGCAAGTCCTAGTAAGTCCACTTTTTAGATTCATTTTTCTCGCTTCAGCTTTAGTTATTCCAATACAATCAGCATTATACTTCTTTTTACATATGCAGCAGTGGACAAGCATATGACCTTCCGTAGTAGAATTACAGCAATAACAGGTACTTATTTTTAAATTATTAAACTAGCAGATATAAGACACTTTTCACCACAAGGGGCCGATCATGTGGACTTATAATTGACAAACACAGGTAGGCCACGGATGGGGATACACAGTGATTAACAAAGGATAATAGATTAGGATAATACAGAAGGATATTTATAATTATTTACATTTACATGTATATAAATATAAATATAATTATAAATATACATATATAGTGGAGAAAGTATAAAATACCGAATTATATATAAAAAGGAAGAATGGGACATATAGAACGATTTAATAATTCGGGATTTGAACCCGGGCTAATCCCGACTCGAAATATCAACGATCGTCGACTGAACACCTACTCCAAGGTACGCTTGTTTCAAAAATGTACAACACCTGTACTGTTGTACAATTTAATGTATTTCACAAGTACGAATAGGTTAGTATGCGGTTAATGGAATATAGGTTATGTTTTTGTTTGTTTAATTAAAATAACTGAATATGATCGAAACAGGTCTTGTAATACGTTGAAAATACTTACAGGGGTGTACAACGACTGAGATATTTCACCGGCAGGTAAGATAACTATTTATTTAAGCACTATTATTAGAAAATTTCAATATACGCTGAAGTCAATAACCACACATTAAGTAGATATTCAATCCCGAATTATCTGCATATATCGTTCACGTAGGACACTCTATCGTTTATCAGCACTTGTGATCGATCAGTTAAAAAGCTGTTTATAAGTGCAAGGCATATGCCATGAATTCCATACAACCCAATTTTTGTGATAGGATTCCAAAGTCCATACTATTAAATGCCTTGGACAGGTCGAGGAATACACCAATTGGTGTATGCCCTCTCTCCAAGGCATCTACCACAGATACCAGGTATTCATATATAGCAGATGAAGTCGACTTATTTTCAGAAAACCGTGTTGAGATTTGTCAAAAAGATTGATAGTGTAGAAAAAATCTAACACAGGCTTAGAAATAACTTTCTCCATTACTTTTGAGAAAACAGTAGTGTTACTCGTCTATAATTAGATATATCAGCAGGGTTTCCCTTTTTGTGAATGGGTACTACAATACCTCTTTTAAGGCATGTTGGAAATATGCCTGTCATGAACGACTTATTTATTAGATAAGTTAGTGGTGTGCTTAGTTCTATTGCTGACCATTTTATTAATTTCGTGTTAAATTCATCATACCCTGTCGAATATTTGTTTTTAAGCGAATTTATTACGTTATATATTTCAACTGTGGTTGTTGGTCTTAGGAATATTGTATTTGCATTTCTGTTTAAGTGAGCTGTATCAATATTAATATTACCTGTATTTTTCGACTTAGATATTAAGTTAATAAAGATGGTGTTTACCTCATCTTGTCTATTATCTAGTGGTTTATTAAAATTACGCTGCTTGTTACTTTTTTCTATATAATTATTTACTACGTTCCACATTGCTTAGTTATAGCTGTCTAATATTTTATTGTTTATTTCTTCCTGTTCTTCTTTTCGTAATAGTTCACTGTACTTTTTACTTATTACATTATGTTGCGATTTTGCATGATCATTCAAGTGTTTAAGGACGTATAGATTATTCAGTAACTGCTTGCAATCAATGATTTCTTTAGAACTATTTGTGCTCCTTCTGCTTTTATTGCCTTTTGACTTTACTAATGCTTTTGAGCACAAATTATCGAGTGCCCTCGATAATATAATCATGAAGTTTTCCCAGCAATCATTTGTGTCACCTATATCAAACATATTCTGCCATATTTCATCATTGCTAATTGAAAGAGTAAAATACATTGTATTCTTATTACTATATATTCGCTTAGTTATTTTTTTATTTTTTGTTCGGATATCTCTTTCTTTCCAATATATTTGTTGAGCTTTATGATCTGAGATATGACTTTCAAGAACTATTGCAGTATAATCAGTTATTAAATTTGTAATTATATTGTCTATAGTGGAAGCTTTTGTAATGGTAATTCTAGTTGGTTCTATAATTGTAAGTTTAGCATTATAAGATGTCAATAAATTCGTCAATTCAAATGTCTCCGATGAGCTACTACTAGTATCTATGTTAAAATCTCCTGTCACAAAATAAATAAGTCAAATAATTTTTCAAGCTTTTATAAAGTTCACAACATTTTCGTTATTTGGCGCTCTATAGATAACAACACAAATATATTTTATTTTATCAGTTTCCTATTCAACCGCGGTGCATTCGAAAGAGTCACATTTACCAAGTGATTTAATATCTCTTGATTTACTAGTATTGATGTTTTGCCGGGCATATATTGCTGCTCCTCCGTACGCCGTTTCGGGGGAGCGATGCGACTTTCTGCAAAAAGATGCCGCGAGTGAATACTGATCGATAGTGTGAATTTTGAGTCGCTCCTCCGTTTGCCAGTGTTCTGTTATTGTGAGGATTTTGCATCGTTATTATCTTACATGGTTATTATAAGATTATTTATATTATTTAGAATTTTTATGGCTGCATGTCTTCATTGAAAAAAATGCATTTAGGGTTGAAGCATACGGGCGCGCAATGTTAGACAAATGATTTTTTCTCGAAAAAATTGGGGGTGGTGTACACGTTTTTTTTTTCTTTATATAATTCTAGGAGGTATGTAGATTATGTGTGTAAGTTTAGTTTTTTTTATATATATATGCATGTCTTCTTTTAAAAACCAGGACTTAAATTTTGGGGACGGTGGGGTAGTCTTAGAGGGGTGAAAATAGAAGCTGCAATATTTTTTCAGTTTTTAATGACCATAGATTTAATTATAATCATGAAAACTTTATGGGAATTATTAATTCTATTGCTGGAATCTATTGCAAACTTCACACCCGTCAATACATGGCTTGTTCTCATCAAAAGATATAGTGTATAAAAATTGGTGAGCGAGCTTCACTTGACATTGTTCCTAAAACAAATTAAACAAAACATCCTATAAAGGCTTCTTGAACAAGCATCGAAGTCTTCAAAATTTAAAACAGATTACAGTTAAGAGATGTGTTGTTTTTTCTAAATCAAGTTACATGATGCACATATTAAAGGATAGTAAACAATAATTCATTATCATGGTTATTTTAAAGCAAAAGAAACTAATATTATTCAAAATGTCCCTTATTTTTTCCAAATAAAAAATTAATCAGACAACATTACAAACTAATAGTGATTAACAATAAAATTTTTAATGCTATCTTTGAAAATCTTCGCAGTAGTACTATAGGAATTGCAAGATTACTTAACATTAACAGCAATAAGACGAAAGATGTGTGATATTTTTCCATATAGGGAATCTCGGAAACTATAAGAAATAGAAAAACAGTTAAATGGGCAAAGAAATGCAATTTTATGAAACCAATAAAATTCTACATTCAAATTTTCAAAAAAGTGTAACTAAATATTTTGAAAAAAGTAAAGTGTCATTTTTCAAATAAATATACAGGGTGTCCCGTTAATGCGGGGAAATGGCTATACCATAGATTCCTGAGGTCAAAATATGACGATTTAACGCAACTTATCTATATCCAAAAATTTACGGTTAAGCCGGAATTTGGCTTCAAAGTTTAAACTTTTTTTATTTCTTTTGTTTATAACAATTGAACGCTTTATTTGATTTGAATGAAATTTATTTTTAATAACTACCATAATATAATACACCATTTCAGTTAATATGATTATTATTGGATAACAAGAAGTATAAGAAACAGTAGTCCACCACTTAAAAACTTAAATATTTTTTTATTGGTAGATCTAATAAAAACTAAAAAATACTCCTTAAAAGACCATTTTATTTAAAAACTTTTTCATCTCTTAATAATATTTGATATCTTTTACGGTTTTCTCACAAAAAACTAAAATATATATTTTTTATCTAGTAAAAACAAAATCTAGTTTTTCATCGAATCGAAAATAAATGTTTTTCGTGGCCGTCTTTGTTTAAAAAATGTAAATTATGTATAATAATAATTATTTAGTGTCTTTTAACAATGAATTTTTAACTTTATTAAAGTTCATAAATATTCATATTTGGAACAAACAGATATCTTGTTTGTATTAGGATTTTGCAAAGAAAATTGTTTGAAATGTGTTAGATGTTGTTTTGATTTATTTTATTAATTGATATTATTTAAGTTTTATTCAATTGAGTAAGTTTATTTACTTATTAATGCATAATGAGTATACTATATTCATATTTTATTTTTTTGTACAAAAACCGTACAAGATATCGAAAACTAGTAAGAGTCAAAAAATCTAATGCCTTTTAA
Source organism: Ontholestes murinus (assembly GCA_963969525.1). Classification (NCBI taxonomy): domain Eukaryota; kingdom Metazoa; phylum Arthropoda; class Insecta; order Coleoptera; family Staphylinidae; genus Ontholestes; species Ontholestes murinus. Next base: position 36,744 of record CAXAKX010000197.1, read on the forward strand.
ATAGATTTTTTTGGATTTTATTGGATGCACCAATAAAAAAATATTTTAGTTTTTAAGTGGTGGTACTACTGTTTTTATACTTCCTGTCAATCACTAATGTCCATAATAACTGAAATGATGTATAATATTAGGGTACATATTAATAATAAATTTCATTCAACTCAAATAAAGCGTTCAATTGTTATAAACAAAAGAAATAAAAAAATTTGCAATTTTGAAGCCAAATTCCGGCTTAACCGTAAATTTTTGGATATAGATAAGTTGCGTTAAATCATCATATTTTCACCCCAGGAATCTATGGTCCAGCCATTTCCCCGCATTAACGGGACACCCTGTATATCGGTTATTATGACAGAGAGAAAAAACCTATACAGGACAAAATTGTAGATAATTTTACGCAGATTAATAAAATATATTTTATCAGAATTATTTTCCGTGATATATTTTCTAAATGGTAAACATGCCCATGGCCTCCTTCGATAGATTATTATTTTCTCTTAAATCCCATATCTCATATGACATAGTTATTTCTAAAAATAAGTGAGATACAGTCATTTTTAAGTTTTATTATTATTTTTTAATTCCAGATTACGTTTACCTTTCGGTGTCGGATTTTAATTCGTTATACACAAAACTATACAAAATCAATTAATATTATTTATAAACAATACATTTCATAAGGCATAATAAATTTAAAAATACGAAAACATTTCGTGAATCTACAACAATGAGTCTTACTAAGACTACAAAACAAATTAATTTGAAACAACTACTTCTCTAGCTAATACTGTCGAAGTATTAGCTAGAGAAGTAGTTGTTTCAAATTAATTTGTTTTGTAGTCTTAGTAAGACTCATTGTTGTAGATTCACGAAATGTTTTTGTATTTTTAAATTTATTATTTAATTTTCTACAACGAACTAAAGGATTTTAATACATTTTATTATTTCATAAGGCATTTAAATAGATTTTGTTCCTCATTTCCTAGTTTTTTCTAGCTTTCTTTAGTTTTATTATAAATCACAAAAATAGTTAACCACTAGATAAGATTACGCTTTTTATTAAAAACGTTTGCATCATATGTCGGAAAATAATGGTGATAAGTATATTTTATTAATCTGCAACTTTTTTGAAATCATTGAAAATTCAATTTTATTAATTTTGTAAAACTGCTCTCCTTTTCCACATTTAACCTTGTTTCTATCTTAGATCCTCATGGAGAACATAAAAAAAAACTTATCTCGTAAAGCTGTGACATGTTTAATTGAAACACACTTATATTCCTTTCTTCACTTTTCATTTTTTACTCCTAAATGTACATTTTGGGCACTATGTACCCCTATGTGTTTCAATTAAATGATATAAACCTTCACGTAACTACATTAATTGTAACATGTTGTTTAAAATTACTTTAAATTTTGATAATGGCAACTTCATTTGTCGAAACTATAGTCAACCAGGAATAAACAGTGTTGTAGAAATAAAGCAATTAATTGTTTTATTTCAATATGTATAATGAAGTAAAAGTAACAACATAATCTAATGTTTTATTCGCTGTATGATGATCTGAAAAGCTTAAGTGTACAAATTTGTATAGGGGAAGTAAATATTTATTCCAGGCTTTGATTTTTGGACTTATGTGTAAGAATGCGTGTATTAAATAAAAATTTAAGACATACAATTATTTTACTAGTAGTTAAAAAATTCCTTTTCTCTAATAATAATAATAAAAAATGGCCACATCACCATTTTTTCATAATACTGGTAAAAAAAATTGTCTCGAAAGTTAAGAATTTTACGAAACATATATTTTAATAAAACTTGTTCAGTTTCTCATTCCCTTTTACTTTAGTTTGAAATGTTTTGTAAAATTTTTCATATTAAAAAAATATCGGAAAAAACAAAAAACGGCCTCGAGTTTCCGGTTTATGTATGTGTACCAAAAGCTTTTCAGTTCCAGTTTTTAACGATAAAACCTCAAGTTTAAAGTTTAATCTCCATCGGATCATTCGTTTTTGAGATACAGCGCCCACGGACAGACAGACAGACACACACAGACACATTTTTTTTCAGAAATCAGTGTAATGGACTCAGGGGACCTCAAAACGGACATTTCCGCAAAAAAAATCAAGATTACAATACTTCCCCTATATACATATACTTCGTATATAGGGAAAGTAAAAACGATGAAGAAAAGGATATGTTTAACTACTAGTAATTATTACTCTACTCTTCACGTACTCAAATATTCAAGCAGAAACATTACTTTTGAAAAAAAAAACAAATCATCATAAATTATATAAGATTAAGGAATTCAAAATGCGCAACAATAAAAATCAATTACATAATTTTTATCAGTGACCTTTATAGAATCCTTTATTAGATTTATTACCCAGCGAAACCGTTTTAATTTAAAACACTTATATGAATTAAAATTAAATGTCCGTAAACATTTAATTTGTCCAGGAAAAAATGAAAATAAAATAACTAATTCACAAAACATATTATGTTCTTCTAGGAAAGAACAAATTACTAAAAGAAGCGATTCCATACTGCAGCCCTTACTGATAATACCTTATAATTACCATAATGCAAACGTAAATTATATTTAGGTGATGAATTCTAATTACATCTTCGTGTTAATTCCTAGTATGTATCCATCTTTAAATTTATAATCCCATCATTAAAATTTCCTACTACCTGTGAAACTTGCTTATATTACAAAGATTTAGCATAAATTATAAATTAATTATTTCTGCGAAGATAGTACTAATCCTAACTGATCGCGTCATTAGTGACCAAAAATTTATGATATAAATACTGTCTAGGAGAAATTCAAGTCAGTACACCTTCGAATGCAACAATGGCGCATTACATTTCATTGACAATTGCAGCGATTTGCTTGATAAGTGTAGCAGCAAAGCCAGCAGCCAATAAATACACAACCAAATTTGACAATATAAACGTCGACAACATTTTGAAAAATGATAGATTGTTGAATGGTTACGTAAAATGCCTCCTCAACAAAGGAAACTGTACTCCTGATGGCGCAGAACTTAAAAGTGAGTATATTTATGTTTACATTTTACAAATTACATATTTGTACAACAATAAGATTCTATTAATGCAAGTATTATGAATTTGTTAATAATATTTTCTGTATTTATTTCAGAGTTATTACCAGATGCTCTAGAGACAGAGTGTTCTAAATGCAGTGAAAAACAGAAGGTTAACAGTCGCAAGATATTAGCGTACCTAATTGACAAGAAACCGGCCATTTGGGCAGATCTAGAAAGAGCTTATGATCAGAATGGCGACTACAAAAAGAAATACTGTGAAGTTGCTAAGAAGGAAGGAACCGTAATAAAATCATGCAGTTAAATAATTAATCACGTGTTTTTTAATTATATATGTAAATATTGAACTGTTTTATATTTAAGTGTTAATTTTATTATTGCATGTATTAGTATGAGTGGCTATGATAATTAAAAAATAAATAATACAGTAATTATTATTAAATTTTTGCGTTTATATTGAACAGCTATTATTAAAGCATTCAAACCCTTTCTTTGCAATTTTTGATAATTTACAAATCTGTAAATTATCAATGTTTTAATACTAAATACAAAACTTGAATTACTCGATATATAAAATATGCAAATAGGTGAGTGGGACAGTGCGACAATTAGGGTAAAAATTATTTAAGAATGGTACCTAGAAACGGGGTATTAAGGAAAACCCGAATTAAGGTGAAGGTAGACAATCAAATAATACATTTAGTAGTGAACTTATATCGAAAATTCTTAATTTATTATCGAATGTTTCCATTTGGATAGCTGGACTATTATTTAGTTAATTTTATATTTTTACTGTTTTTGTGACCTAAATCAATAATATGGTTAAATAAATACCTGATTGATCAAGTTCTTCTGCTTTACTAAAAGTGTCTCCTAGTATATGTCTTAATTTTGAATTTGAATAGAAAGTTGATGTTAAATTATACTTTTTGAATATTTTCTCTACCGCCGTAAGAGATGATAGGTGTTATTTAATTTTTTACTTAATGGTTAGTAACCAAGTATATGCACGAGGCTATTTAAAGGTGCTAATTTATGTTTAGATTACGTGTGTTTTAACTAATAAATTAAACCTGAGTTTATTTCCTCCCAAATTTATTTATTAAACAATGTAAATATAATTTTAATAACATGAACATTATTAATAACTAACTAAAATCAAAACTATTAATATATACAATAGATAGATTATCGGGAAAACCAGGAAGTGATTAAGTTAATGAGTGAGTTTTCTCAGGTAATAAATCAAATAACAAACCATATAACGGACCAAAATTTCGTAATTGATTTTAATTTTAACAGCGAGCATTGAATTCAAAGTGGAAGAAACAACATGGAATATCATTGTGGCATGTGCAACAATCGAAAACGACAAATGGGAAGAAAAAGAAAAATTTTACGAGAGACTGCGAAAAGAAATAAATTATAGCAAATGATGCTCAATAGTCTTGAGAATACTGAATGGAAGAGTAGGGAAGGGTAACAAAGGCAATGAAAGATACATTCGAACGTATGGCTAGGAGAACAGGAACAAAAAATGGAAAAATAATTCTAGAATTATGTATAGCAAACAACCTCATTATAGCAAACACAAAGACATACACAAAGACACTAGGGAAGTTAGATCGAGAAAATAGATATCAATAATAGACGCAGATGAATGGAAAAAGGCAAAAGATGTTAAAGTAACAAGAGAAGTTGACATAGGGAGCAACCACCACTTAATAAAAATGGAAATTGACACAGGAGCAGAAAACTTAATGAGTCGGAGTCGAAAAGAATAATAAACAAAAATAAAAAGTTACAAACTGAATGAGGAAAAAATTTGGAATGAATGCATATAAAAAATAGAGAAAAAGTATAGTCAAAGAAATAATATAAAAAGTGTGGAATGCAATTGGGAAAATGATTCCTGTGCTGCCGTCAGTTCGTTCGTTAATAGTTACATTGATTATACACTATAAAAGTCATTTTAATCATACCAGTTCTCCGTAGCCGCTTCCGTTGCTTTTAGTTTTGGTGCAATCATTCGATTTATTGAAATTGGTAAGTGAGTAACCGTTATTTATTAACTTAACTTCACTACGTTATTTATTTACTTACTTTGGTTGTATATAATAATTTACATATTTTTGTATAAGTCCACGTGTATCATTACAATTCCTTATCCGTGGTCTTCTTGTCTGTTTTTAAAGCCACTGTGATCAACCCCTGGGCGTGAAGCGAGGCTCCTTGTTATTCCTTTGTTTTTTTTTAAATTAAATTTTCTTCCATTTTATAAGGACATCTTTCGAAATCATGTCCCCAACGTGCGCACGCTGTAATTTAACTATTTCACCGAAAAATGTTTCATTAGCAATTAAATGTGCGGGTGAATGTGCATCATGGTTTCATGCTAAATGCGAAAATATATCAGACAAGGATTTGTCTCAATACGGATCCGAAGAAAAAAAAAAATAATGGTCTTGCCCCAGGTGCACTATTCCAACCATAGAAATTATTAAGTCACTGCTTCGTTCAGAATTTACTCTCTTTAAAGATGAAATAAATACATCAATGAAAAATTATTGGAAAACGTATCCATCTTAAGCACCAGACTAATGGATTTAGAAAACGAAAATAAGAATCTACGCTTAGAAATCGAAAATTCAAAAAATAACCCAAATGATAATTTAATGACCGAAATTCTAGATAGACAAGATAAGCAAAACAATGTAATTTTCTATAATATAATCGAGTAAAAATAACGGTGAGCCTAACGCTCCTATCAGATTTGCAAGAAACAGGCCGACGATTTTTTTCTGGAAAAACTGATCCGCCCACTAATAAGTGCAACAGTAGTCAAAAAAGCTAACTTTATATTTTCAAAATGTTGGAGGTATGAAATCTAAACTATCTAATATTATGCATTCAGTTAATTCATCCTCCTGATATTTAAATTTTTATTAAAACATGGCTAGACGGCAGTATTATTAATGCTGAACTGGGTTTCAATGATTACACTATTTACAGACAAGATCGAACTACTTATACAAGTATGAAATCGAGGGGCGCCATTAAAAAATGTTTTCGGTCTCATTTAATAACGTTCCTTTTCTCGATTTAATTATTAGTAAAGTTAAAAATAGATTAGAATTTGATATATATATAGAAAAGGCACACATACTTTTAATTATATCCATGCAGACTCTAACAGTCCATGGAAACATAAAATGGCAGCTTTTCATTCAATGATTTACAGAACAATTAACTTACCATTATCCAAATATAATAGAGAAAAAAAAATAAATCTAATTTTACAAATAGCAGAATCACTTAATTATAACAAAAATACCATTATAAAATTAGTAGACAAACATTCATACAAACACAGAATAAAATCCATAACTTGTTTGAACCAAATTAATGAATATACACAAAATATCAAAACCCTGAGAAATCAGCTGTTGCTTATCATTCAATTAATACAGGTCATGGGTTTTCAATCAACAATACAAAATTATTAAAATTTTCATCATCTAACAAATTAAATATGTTGGAAGCAATCGAAATGAAAAAGCATGAAAACAAATTAATTAATTTTGATTTAAGTCAATTAAATAATCCACTATTGGAAGTAATACATGCTACTTTTTGTCTAAATTAACAATATTGTAAACATTTTTCTCTTTGTAAACCATAACTTAAAAAAAATGTAATTAATCATATAATTAAGTCGCCCAATTTTTTTGACTTTTGCATTTAATGTATTTTTTTCAATGTCATTTTAACTATTAATAAAGAACACTTCGTGTTTCGAAATGTACATCTAGTCAATAAAAACAATTTGTGAAGAAAGTGATAATACTTTAATTACAATTTATGAAAACTAACTTTATGGGAATTATTCTATTTTAATGAAATTTCGGCAAACGAAATATATTCCTGGAATCTATTACAAACTTCACATCCGTCAATAAACAATTATTTTTGCTGACTTGACATGCCATCAAATCATTTTCTTAAATGGCTTGTTCTCATTAAAAGATATAGAGTGTGTAAAAATTCGCGAGCGAGCTTCACTTGGCATTGTTCCTAAAACAAATGAAACTAAACATCCTATAAAGGCTTCGAAGTCTTTAAAATTAAAAACAGATAGCAGTTAAGAGATCTGATTTTTCTCTAAATCAAGTTACATGATGCACATATTAAAAGATAGTAAACAATAATTCATTATTATGGTTATTTTAAAGCAAAAGAAACTAATATTATTCAAAATATCCCTTATTTTTTCCAAATAAAAAATGAATCAGACAACATTACAAATTAATAGTGATTAACAATAAAACTTTAATGCTATCTCTGAAAATCTTCGCAGTAGTACTAGAGAAATTGCAAGATTACTTAACATTAACAGCAATAAGACGAAAGATATGCGATTTTTTCCATATAGGGAATCTCGGAAACTATAAGAAATAGAAAAACAGTTAAATGGGAAAAGAAGTGCAATTTAATAAAATTCCACATTCAAGTTTTCAAAAAAGTGTAACTAAATATTTTGAAAAAAGTAAAAAGTGTCATTTTTCAAATAAATATGTATCGGTTATTATGACAGAGAAAAAAAACCTATACAGGACAAAGTTGTAGATAATTTTACGCAGATTAATAAAATATATTTTATCAGAATTATTTTCCGAGATATGACGCAAACTTATATTTTCTAAATGGTAAACATGCCCATGGCCTCCTTCGATAGATTATTATTTTCTCTTAAATCCCATATCTCATATGACATAGTTATTTCGAAAAATAAGTGAGATACAGTCATTTTTAAGTTTTATTATTATTTTTTGAATTCCAGATTACGTTTATCTTTCGGTGTCGGATTTTAATTCGTTATACACAAATATATACAAAATCAATTATAATTATTTATAAACACATACATTTCATAGGGCATTTAAATATGATAGATTTCTTCCTCATTTCTAGTTTTTTTCTAGCTTTCTTTAGTTTTATTATAAATCACAAAAATAGTTAACCACTTAAAAGATAAGATTACTGTTTTCATTAAAAAAGTTTTCATATGTCGGAAAATAATGGCGATAAGTATATTTTATTAATCTGCAACTTTTTTGAAAACCTTGCAAATTCAATATTATTCATTTCGTAAAACTACCCTCCTTTCCCACATTTAACCTTGTTTCTATCTCTTACAGTTTCCGAGATCCCCATGAAGAACATCAAAAAAATTTATCCAGTAAAGCTGTAACATGTTTAATTGAAACACAGTTATATTCCTTTCTTCACTTTTTATTTTTTGCTCCTAAATGTACATTTCGGGCACTATGTACCCCTATGTGTTTCAATTAAATGATATAAACATTCACGTAACTACATTAATTGTAACATGTTTAAAATTACTTTAAGTTCTGATAATGGCAACTTGATTTGTCGAAACTATAGTCAACAAGGAATAAACAGTGTTGTAGAAATGAAGCAATTAAGTGTTTTATTTCAATATGTATAATGAAGTAAAAGCAACAACAAAATCTAATGTTTTATTCGCTGTATGAAGATCTGAAAAGCTTAAGTGTACAAATTTGTACAGGGGGAGTAAATATTTATTGATTTTTGGACTTATGTTTAAGAATACGTGTATTAAATAAAAATTTAAGACAAACAATTATTTTACTAGTAGTTAAAATATCCTTTTCTATAATAATAATAATAAAAATGGTAATGTGGCCATCATAATACTTTTCCTATATTTTATTCGAAATGTATGAGGTTTACGCAAAAATGTGTTTTTTTTTAAATAATTTGTTCATAAATTTCATGTAACTCCTGTAGTTTATTAGCAATTGGCAAAAAATGTAAAAATTTTCAATTTTTATTTTTTGTCTCGAAAGTTAAGAATTTTACGAAAAATATATATTAATAAAATTTGTTCAGTTTCTCATTCCCTTTAACTTTAGTTTGAAATGTTTTGTAAAATTTTTCATATTAAAAAAATATCGGAAAAAACAAAAAACGGCCTCGAGTTTCCGGTTTATGTATGTGTACCAAAAGCTTTTCAGTTTCAGTTTTTAACGATAAAACCTCAAGTTTAACGTTTAATCTCCATCGGATCATTCGTTTTTGAGATACAGCGCCCACGGACAGACAGACAGACAAGACAGACACACACAGACACATTTTTTTTTCAGAAATCAGTGTAATGGACTCAGCGGACCTCAAAACGGATATTTCCGCAAAAAAAATCAAGATTACAATACTTCCCCTATATACATATACTTCGTATATAGGGAAAGTAAAAACGATGAAGAAAAGGATATGTTTAACTTCTAGTAATTATTACTCTACTATTCACGTACTCAAATATTCAAGCAGAAACATTACTTTTGAAAAAAAAAAACAAATCATCATAAATTATATAAGATTAAGGAATTCAAAATGCACAACAATAAAAATCAAATACATAATTTTTATCAGTGACCTTTATAGAATCCTTTATTAGATTTATTACCCAGCGAAACCGTTTTAATGTAAAACACTTATTTGAATTAAAATTAAATTTCCGTAAACATTTAATTTGTCCAGGAAAAAATGAAAATAAAATAACTAATTCACAAAACATATTATGTTCTTCTAGGAAAGAACAAATTACTAAAAGAAGCGATTCCATACTGCAGCCCTTACTGATAATACCTTATAATTACCATAATGCAAACTGAAATTATATTTAGGTAATGAATGCTAATTACACCTTCGTTTTAATTCCTAGTAAGTACCCATCTTTAAATTTATAATACCATCATTAAAATTGCATACTACCTGTGAGACTTAATTTATATGTATTACAAATATTTAGCATAAATTATAAATTATAATTATTTCTGCGAAAATAGTACTAATCCTAACTAATAGCGTTATTAGGGACCAAAACTTTTGGATATAAATACTGTCTATGGGCAATTCAAATCAGTACACCTTCGAATGCAACAATGGCGCATTACATTTCATTGACAATTGCAGCGATTTGCTTGATTAGTGTAGCAGCTAAGCCAGCAGCCAATAAATACACAACCAAATTTGACAATATAAACGTCGACAACATTTTAAAAAACGATAGATTGTTGAATGGTTACGTAAAATGCCTCCTCAACAAAGGAAACTGTACTCCTGATGGCGCAGAACTTAAAAGTGAGTATATTTATGTTTACATTTCACAAATTACATATTTGTACAACAATAAGATTCTATTTTTGTGAATTTGTTAATAATATTTTCTGTATTTATTTCAGAGTTATTACCAGATGCTCTAGAGACAGAGTGTTCTAAATGCAGTGAAAAACAGAAGGTTAACAGTCGCAAGATATTGGCGTACCTAATTGACAAGAAACCGGCCATTTGGGCAGATCTAGAAAGAGCTTATGATCAGAATGGCGACTACAAAAAGAAATACTGCGAAGTTGCTAAGAAGGAAGGGACCATAATAAAATCATGCAGTTAAACAATTAACCACGTGTGTTTTAATTTTATATGTAAATATTGAACTGTTTTATATTTAAGTGTAAATTTTATTATTGCGTGTATTAGTATGAGTGGCTATGATAATTAAAAAAAAATGGTGATGTGGCCATCATAGTACTTTCCCTATATTTTACTCGAAAACTATGAGGTTTATGCAAAAAGGCTATTTTTATTGATTTGTTCACTTTTGAATTTTCTATAATTATTTTTAATACAAGTTTCATGTAACTCTAATAGTTTATTAGCAATTGGCAAAAAATGTCAAAATTTTCAATTTTTCTTATTTTTCTCAAAAGTTAAGAAATTTATGAAAACTATGTTTTAATAAAACTTGTTCTGTTTTTTATTCCCTTTAACTTTTGTTTGAATCGTTTTTTAAAATTCCTCATATTTAGAAAAATATCACGAAAAAACAAAAAAACGCCTCGAGTAAACATCCACTTCCGGTCTATGAATATTAACCAAAAGCTTTTCAGTTCCAGTTTTGAACGATAAAACCTTAAGTTTACAGTTTCATCTCCATCGGATCATTCGTTTTTGAGATACAGCACCCACGGACAGACAGACAGACAGACAGACAGACACACACACAGACACAAAAAATTTTTTTCCAGAAATTAGTGTAATGGACTCAGGGGACCTCAAAACGGATATTTCCGCAAAAAAAATTTTTCAAAAAAAAATCACGATCACAATACTTCCCCTATATACTTCGTATATAGGGAAAGTAATAAATAATACAGTAATTATTATTAAATTTTTGCGTTTATATTGAACACCTATTATTAAAGCATTAAAACCCTTTCTTCGCAATTTTTGATAATCTGTAAATTATCAATGTTTTAATACTAAATACACAACTTGAATTATGTTTATGTTTATGTTTATGTTTATTATTCTTTAGCTTACAATCCAAAATTAAAAAAATACATATCAATATCTACACAAAAATTATAGGAAACGTACAAAAATTTTGACTGGACGAAGCTGGGCGGAGTTCGTGCAGCAGCGACGATCTTCCACTCTAACCCTTGTTTGACCACGATGCTGAGGGAGCAAATATCCTCTTGAACATCTGGATTCTTCTAGAAAATGCTTTAATTTTCTATTTTGTCCCATTTTTAGGGGAGACTTTTGGCTGTTAATGTCAGCATGACAGATATATATATATATATATATATATATTATGGCGTCTTTCGCTTCTAAGATGGTATTAATTTAATTTTATTTTGATAATATTTAAGTTGCTTGACAATTCCCAGTGCTAGGCTAGCTCGCGGGGGGGGCGGTTCAAATTTATAAGGCGCCAAGTAATCTTTATTTTTATTGCCCCCTGGGAATTTGTCGCAGGGAAAATTACTAAACCCAGATGGAATTGAATTCAAAATAAAATTAAAAGCGTTCACAAATGAAAATAATAAATATAAATTTATTAATTAAATCAAAAATATTCGGTTGCCACAAAAATTACAATTAAATAAAGGTAGTCGTAGAGCGGCTAGATCGATTACTTAAATCTCCGAATTTAAACTAGAAAATTGAATTCAAGCTTAAGCATTATAAACCGGAGGTTATCAGTGGCCACTGTTAAATTGCCGGAATAAATAAACAACGTATGCCAACCACCGGCGAAATGGCACGCTCTTCGAGATGACGACACAAATAAATATCTTAAGCCTAGTACGGTAATTAATAATTATTCGAACAAAAATTAAATAATAATAACAATTAACTAAGTAACTATTCTCCTGCGTGTAGACTTAGATTCCAATCAACCCAAAAGTTTATAATAATCCACAATGATTCTCTCAGACAAAGAATTATTGACAAACACGTGTAAATTGCACACGCACACAAGTACGGTGTAAAACCAAAAATACAACAAAAATCTGGCCTGTTCGTTCCTCCTTGCTTCCCTCGTGGTGGTCGTTGGAAATGAAAGAAACCCTCTGGCTACACTGTGTTTCCGTCGTGGCAATGGTACTTGTTACGCAGCGTGACGGTCCGGTCTCCAACGGTGGCTCTGCAGTTTGAATTTCGCGCGTTCTCCGCAACCCAAGAAAAATTCGACGCTCGGCTCGAGGATCAGCAGCCAGCTAATTTCACAAATTCGCTCTCTAATTACGTAGAGCCGGGGTAGGGCCTTGGATGTTATGCGCTCCGTTGTGTACGGTGTCGTACTCCACGTGCTTGGACTATTTGCACTTTGCACAATTTATTCTATTTCGTTAACAATTACTGGATATATTCAAAACTGCCGACGCGCTGCCCGCGCGTCTATGCCCAACTGCCCAACTGCCGCCCGTCTTTTTTTTTAAAACAATCTTATCACGGCCCGCCGTGAATATCCACGGCCTACCATATTTCCCTATTGCCTCAATTAATTGCGCGCGAAATATAAATTGGAACGGCATGGAAATATGACCGTTACAATATATATATATATATATATATATATATATATATATAATTACTCGATATATAAAAGAAATATGCAAATAGGTGAGTGGGACAGTGCGACAATTAGGGGAAAAATTATTTAAGAATGATACCTAAAATTAAGGTATTAAGGAAAACCCGAATTAAGGTGAAGGTAGACAATCAAATAATACATTTTGTAGTAAACTTATATCGAAAATTCTTCATTTATTTTCGAATGTTTCCATTTGGATAGCTGGACTATTATTTAGTTAATTTTATATTTTTACTGTTTTTTTGACCTAAATCAATAATATGGTTAAATAAATACCTGATTGACCAAGTTCTTCTACTTTACTAAAAGTGTCTCCTAGTATATGTCTTAATTTTGAATTTGAATAGAAAGTTGATGTTAAATTATACTTTTTGAATATTTTCTCTACCGCCGTAAGAGTTGATAGGTGTTATTTAATTTTTTACTTAATGGTTAGTAACCAAGTATATGCACGAGGCTATTTAAAGGTGCTAATTTATGTTTAGGTTACGTGTGTTTTAACTAATAAATTAAAACTGAGTTTATTTCCTCCTAAATTTATTTATTAAACAATGTAAATATAATTTTAATAACATGAACATTATTAATAACTAACTAAAATCAAAACTATTAATATACACAATAGATAGATTATCGGGAAAACGAGGAAGTGATTAAGTTAATGAGTGAGTTTTCTCAGGTAATAAATCAAATAACAAACCATATAACGGACCAAAATTTCGTAATTGATTTTAATTTTAACAACGAGTAAAAGAAAGATACATGGGAACGTATGGCTAGGAGAACAGGAACAAAAAATGGAAAAAGAATTCTAGAATTATGTATAGCAAACAACCTCATTATAGCAAACACAAAGACATCCACAAAAACACTAGGGAAGTTAGATCAAGAAAAGAGATATCAATAATAGACGCAGAAAAATGTAAAAGGGTAAAAGATGTTAAAGTAACAAGAGCAGTTGAAATAGGGAGCAACCAGTACTTAATAAAAATGTAAATTAACACAGGAGCAGAAAACTTGAAGAGTTCGGAGTCGAAAAGAATAATAAACAAAAACAAAAAGTTACAAACTGAATGAGGAAAAAATTAGGAATGAATGCCAATAAAAAATAGAGAAAAAGTATAGTCAAAGAAATAATATAGAAGGTGTGGAATACAATTGGGAAAATGATTCCTGTGCTGCCGTCAGTTCGTTCGTTAATAGTTACATTGATTATACACTATAAATAAAAGTCATTTTAATCATACCAGTTCTCCGTAGCCGCTTCTGTTGCTTTTAGTTTTGGTGCAATCATTCGATTTATTGAAATTGGTAAGTGAGTAACTGTTATTTATTAACTTAACTTCACTACGCTATTTATTTACTTACTTTATCCCATATCGAGTGTACTTTTGGTTGTATATAATAATTTACATATTTTTATATAAGTCCACGTGTATCATTACAATTCCTTATCCGTGGTCTTCGTGTCTGTTTTTTAAAGTCACCTTGATCGACCCCTGGGTGTGAAGCGAGTGTCCTTGTTATTCCTTTGTTTTTTTTTAAATTAAATTTTCTTCGATTTTATAAGGACATATTTCGGAATCATGTCCCCAACGTGCGCACGATCTAATTTAAATGTGCGGATGAATGTGCATCATGGTTTCATGCTAAATGCGAAAATATATCAGACAAGGATTTGTCTCAATACCAATCCGAAGAAAAAAAATAATAATGGCGATAAATGGTCTTGCCCCAGGTGCACTATTCCAACCATAGGATTAATTAAGTCACTGCTTCGTTCAGAATTTACGCTCTTTAATGATGAAATAAATATATCAATTAAAAATGTATTCGAAAACGTATCCATCTTAAGCACCAGAATAATGAATAAATTATTACTTTGTGAAACAAGCCAAGTGAATTTAATTAAATTAGTAGTAGTAGTAGTAGTGTTAGGCTATCGACCACGTGGTCCTTCCGCCTTGTGTCATTTGTGTATTCGTGTGTGTGTAAATGAGCTTGTTACTTTAAAGGATCGCCCCCGTCACTCTAAAGCACCATTAATTGTATCCCAATGGTGAATGGTACCGGTCACCCATCCGACTACTGACCCGAACCAACGTTGCTGCACGTCAGTTCGGGGCCGTAACCGATGCGCCACCACCGGCGTGTAGTGAATTTAATTTAATCTAAAACCTACAAAAAAACTTTATATTTTCAAAATGTTGGAGGTATGAATTCTAAAGTATCCAATATTGTGCATTCAGTTAATTCATCCTCCTGATATTTTAATTTTTATTGAAACATGGCTAGACGACAGTATTATTAATGATGAACTGGATTTCAATGATTACACTATTTACAGACAAGATCGAACTAATTATACAAGTATGAAATCGAGGGACGGTGTTGTTCTTATCGCCATTAAAAAATATTTTCGGTCTCATTTAATAACGTTAGACTCAATATGCCTCGAAGAACTTTATGTAAGAATAAAGAACTCATTAATAATTGGCGCAGTTTACATTCCACCTTCATCCAATGGCGTTATTTATGAAAATCATTGTTCCATGATTAGCACCCTTCTTTCAACCTTTCCTAATTACAATGTTTTAATCTGCGGTGACTATAATCTACCTGGTGCGCTATGGTCTATTAACAACCATTTTTTAACTCATTCCTCTAATAAGTGCGATTTGGCTGAAATATTAAGTGAATCATTTATATATCACAACTTATTTCAAATTAACTCACTACCCAATGCACGCAATATTTTACTTGATTTATGTTTCTCAAATATTTAAAAAGTATTAATAAATTCAAGCTGCGATTCTATTTGTGCCAATTTATTCATCATATTGCGTATGATATTAGTATTCCTCTTAATATATAAGAAAATTCTTCATATGATTTGTTTTTAATTTGACTTCAATAAAGGCGATTACATTTACCTTGCCAGTATCAATTAGTCCTCATTACAAAACAATATTCATGTAGATGATATATATATATATATATATATATCCATGTTTTATGAAATTATCTACTTCGTCATGGAAATGTTCATACCTAAGATCAGAATACAAAATAGCAACTACCCACCTTGGTTTAACTCTGAACTGATCCGTTTAATTCGTGAGAAAAAACTGGCACACATTAAATATTAAAATACTTGTATCCAGTCCATCGTATTAGGATTTTTTTCACAAGGTTAAGATTTGAATGTAATACTGTAAGTAAAAGTTTATTTGATTAAAGTTGAAGGTAACATTAATCTAAATCCCAGACGATTTTGGTCTTTTGTGAACAAAAACTAATGGCTTTCCAAAATGCATGTTCCTTGATGGAGACAAATCTGACGACCTCGAGCACATCACCAACTTATTTGCAGATTTTTCTCATCAGTTTACATAAATGAAAATTTGCCTGCGACGCCTACTGCATACAAAAATATATCGGATGACTGTAAGCAATTATCTGTGTCTATGATCGATGTGTTCAATGGCATTAATAATTCAAAAGACTCTTTCGCTACTGGCTCGGATGGGATTCCACCATCCTTTTCGAAGAAATGTATTTATACATTAACTCAACCGATTACAATGTTATTTAATAACTCATTGGAGACTGGGACATTTCCCTCTTCGTGAAAGTCAAGCTACATTTCACCTCTATTCAAATCAGGTAATCGCTATGATAACTAGATAACTAAAGAGGCATCCCTATTGGGAAACTGTTAGATAATCTTGTTGCTGCACAGTTAAAACGTACATGTGAGGACTTACTAATCCCCCAGCAGCATAGATTCTGTAGTGGACGCTCTACTCTAACTAAGTTGTTAGTGTTCAACTCATCTTTGACTAATGCAATAGAAGCCGGTTTACAAACAGATTGCATTTATGCGGACTTCTCTAAGTCCTTCGACCGTGTGCATCGTGAGTTTTTACTTGAAAAACTTTCTTAGGTCTGAGTGGTAATACAATTAAGTGGATTAGAAGTTTTATATGTGAAAGGACACAATTTGTTAAAGTGGATAATTGTTTTTCTAAGTGTATAAATGTTTCATCAGGTTTGCCTCTAGGCCTCACATTATGGACCACTTTTATTTTTAATCTTTATTAATGATATTGTTCTTTAATTACGAAACTCTAATTTTCTTATGTACGATTTGAAAATATTTAGTACAATTTCAAATACGAACGACTGTAAAGCATTACAAGAAGACCTCTTGTCCTTAGAACAATGGTGTTTTGGTAATAAGCTATATTTAGATATTACAAAATGTCGCAAAATCACATTTTCTCGTAAAAAGATGATAGATAATAATTATCTCGCAAATGTGGATGTTATAAATGACCTAGGTGTATTATTTGATAGCAAAATATTATTTAAACAGCACATAACATCAATAGTTTGTAAAGCATAAAATAGACTTGGGTTTGTCAATCGTTTTGCTGTTAACTTCTCTCCAAATACATTAAGACATCTCTATTTATCTTTGGTGCGTCCAGTGTTAGAATACGCATTTCCAGTATGCTCGCCTTTTATGTATTGTAATGTGACTAAGATTGAAAATGTACTGTTGAAATGTTTTAAATTTATTTTTACTGTATCGGTTTCAATGGTCATGATAAAATAATTATTAGTGCAATGTTAAATGTTCCATATTTACGAATACGTAGATTAGTAGCAGATTTATGTTTTATACATACTTTGGTTAATGGATTTCTTAATTCATGTGATCTTTTAGCCCAGGTAATTTTTGTACCTTGCCACCACAACTACGGAGATATCATCATTTATATAGGATTCCATACCCCTCAACACATTACGGTTACAATAATCCAATTTCTAGAGCAATGCGCATATACAAGTCATTGCCGAATTACATTGATTTATTTATTCATCGCGTAATGTATTTCGTAAACATTGCTTTTTGGCAGCGTCTTCGTATAATTTGTAACATTTCATATTTAAACATTTGGTTTTGTCATATTAGGGTAAATTTATAATTTATCACGCACGCATTATAATTGTCATATATTATATATTTAGTATGTTTGTTTTGTAAATTTGTAAAAGTGTATGCGTTTATTCAATAAATAAATAAATAAATAAGAGCTCAAAGAAATCATAAGTGAAGTAGTCCAAGAAAGCTGTGAAACAAGCACTATCTGATGGAAGAAAAACAGGTGGTCATCAAAAGAGATAAAACGAATAATAAAAACACAGAAAAATAATTGGAAAACTTACATAAAAACAATGAAAGACTAATGAAGATATAAAATAGAAAATAAAATAGTGAACCACAAAATCAAGATAGCAAAAAAACAATCCTGGGAAGAGTTCGGTAATAAACTGAAAGAAAGATAGCCAAGTGTACAACACAAAAGCGGAAATATAATCACAGAAAAAAGAAAATATTGGGAAGATGGGAAAAATACGAAATAACAGAAACAGGCCATACAAAATTAAATGAAACACAAACTGAATGTGAAACAAATGGAGGAAACAACGAAATAACAATGGAAAACTGGAAGCAGCAACCAAGAAAATAAAACTAAGAAAAGCTCCAGGCCAAATAACAGCCAAAATGATAAAACATATGAGGGAAAGGGGGAAAAATAAATCCTGGAAATAATAAATGACATCATTAAGAATCACAATATAGCTGACGAATAGAATAAGGGAATTATTATAATACCCAAACAGGAGACAGAAACATATGTGACAACTACAGGCGAATTACATTCACAAGCATACCAGGGAAATCTTTGCTAGGAAAATAGAGGCAAGAATAAAAGAAAAATTATATCAATGACATATAAAATAGGACTGAAATAAGGTTGTATATTAAGCCGTTTACTACTTGCATCACTTATAGACGAAGCAATAAGAAATGACAAAGAAAGAATCGTTAACACAAAGATAGGGTATAGAAATATGGAACTATTAAAAATGAAAATATTAATGTTTGCAAACGACATAACACTAATAGCAGATTCTTAAGAATAATTGCAAAGAAACCTGAAAATATACACAGAGGAGCTGGAAAAGGTAAATATGGAAATAAATACAAACAAAACCAAAACTATTATATCATTAAAAGGGAGCAATCACAAAATAGAGCCAAACAGGTAACAGATAGATCAAGTTAATCATTTTAAATACTTGGGATCAACAATAGAGGAAAGAGGGAAAATAGATACAAAAATAGATGAAATAATAGGTAAGGCAGAAATGATCTACAACACAATAAAGAAAACATTCTTAAAAAAATATTACAAAAACAATAAAAAGAGAACTTTATAAAAGAATTGTATGACCTTCACTTCTATATAGTAGTGAATGATGGATAACCACATAGAGTAATAACTTCACCGCAATGGAAATGATACACCGAAGAAATTTAGAGGGAATTATAAAAAGAGATAGAGTCCGAAATAAAAGAATTAAGAGAACATCTCAATATTAAACCAATAAAACCGATAATAGAATATATTTTGTATATTAAGCCGTTATTTTGTATTGAGTTTTCCAATAAAAACTTATATTTGAACTAGTACTCTATAAATGCAAAGGGTCTTTTTACAATTTTTACATTTTTCAAAGTTTCTTTGAGTTTGTCCTATGTACTTACATTTTATAACATACCTAATTTTTATAGGTAGTGTTTCCAAGCAAGGAATTAACTGGTAAGCGACCTGCATTTTTAAAAAAAGTTTATTTATATATTTTTTTTTAAATATCAAATACCCATTATTTTATTGTTATGGTCAGTAAGTTTTATTTTAGTAAGGGATCATTTTATTTAGCATTTATTTTATTAATATCTGTCGTTCAGCTTTCGCCAATACATCAACCAGAGAATCCAGACACACGGAAAGTACGTATTTTTATTTTTCAAGTTATTATAATAATAATTATATGTTTATTGACAGTAAATTGCCTTTTAGATGTATAATACAAAATGTAAATATTTAAAATAATTAACTTAAAATAAGTATATGATTACCAAATTTATACTGAAATATAAAATCAGATCATAATTTATTTTCCAAGTATAATAAACTTATTATCTTATACAGGGTGTGAAATAATTGAAATTAAACAAATGAGAGCTTTAAGTGGCTCTAACTTCATTTATAAATAGAAAAAACACGAAAATATTTTCGTAAAATCTACAACAAATGAGTCTTATTAAGACTACGAGAACAAATCACTTTTGAAACAACTACTTCTCTAGCTAATACTTCGACAGACATTGAATAATACAAACGTAATTTGCGTGTTACAAAATAGCAAGGCTATCAAAGCAACACTAGTTTGAACGTATTTCTTTCTGTAAAATGAACTAAAAATGATTGAATGTACGTTAAAATAGTTTGTGAGTGACTATACTATGGTAATTTGGAACAAGAAATGAATTTAGATTAATGTAATTAAAAATAAATCAGCAAAAGCAATTAATAATTCAATACTCAATTTTATAACCATATGTAGACACATGTTTCGATATTTCAGTCTCTTCAGTATAGCTTTATTATAAAATTGATTTTAAACATAAATAAAAACGTTTACTAAAATAAATAAAATGAATTTTCTACAACGTAAAGGACTTACATATTTTATAACTTCATTTATTTAAATGGAAGCCCATATTTTTTAATTTATCAGCAAATTCACTTAATTACCTATCGAATTGTATATATATATATATATATATATATATATATATATATATATATATATATATATATATATCTTAAGTCTTCCCGTTTTTTTACAAAAAACGCTAAATTATTGTTTATTGCACCATTAAAAAAAAATTTAAATACAAATTTTAATGGTATTTAGAAACGTCGGATAATTAGTTTAGTTTGAAAAGCCTGTCTTTTGTTATAGTTGTGTTATTTTCGTTTTTATGTTAGATCGTTAGCAATCATTATTGTTTGAACGTCGTTTCTGTATTTCTTAGTAAAAATGAAAATCATATTGACATGATTTTTATGCTTGGAGAAAGTCATCAAAATTGTTTATTAGCTTCTCGAGTTTATACACAAAGGTTTCCCGAAAAAAATCATCCTAAGCCAGCCGTTGTTGAGAGACGATTAAACCAGTTTAAGAAAAGTGGAAGTGTCAGTTATAAAACAAAAAACACAGTATAAGAAAATCTGTCTCTGAATATGAAGAATATATTTTTTACAGTAGTAACTTCAATTATTGAACTCCCAGTATTAGTCAAAATCAGATATCCGAAAATACTAACATAAGTCAAGCAAGTATTTCAAGAATTCTTAAAAAGCACAGATTTCATCCATGTAAGATCCAGCTTTGCCAAAAAATTTATGGAAATGATTTTGGCAATCGAATTTAATTTTTTATGTGGGTGTTAGATAAAGTGACAGAAAATGAACACTTTTTTGATAATGTGTTATTTAGTGATGAATGTACTTTTCATAACAATGGTCTCGTGAATAGTCACAACTTCTATTATTATTCTGATACGAATCCGCATGAATACAGAGTCACGAGAAATCAAAATAGGTGGTTTATTAATGTGTGAGGTGGAATACTAGGCCTAAATTTAATAGAACCTCTAAATGGTATGATATTTATCAATTTTCTTTTACAGGAATTTGCAGTATTATAACAAGAATTCCCTTTAAACATCAGAAGGAACCTATGGCTTCGATTGGATGCAGCTCCGCCTATTTAACATCGCGAGGTTCGGCAATTTTTAAACACGAATTGACCTCCCAGTCCATCATATTTCTTTTTATGGGGCTACATAAAAGGAATTGTATACAACACGCCTCTGACAACACTACACGATATGAAAATTCGCATAAGACACGCTTTTGAAACTATAACCCTGCAAATGTTATCCAAAGCAAGCAGTAATTCTAATAAAAGAATATGTAAACACTTAACTAACGCACTTACTATGTTTTAACCACTAAAAATTATGTAATATATATACATATATTACAAAAACGCACGACTTAAGTTTCGACGGTTTAATGTCATTATCAAGTGAAGCAAATTAATGAAGGAGTTCTATTTATACTAATGTGTAGTGGTTTGGGGGTAATTATTGTCGGGTAGGTAAAAGAAGGGGATTACGCATCGTTAACGGATTATAGGTTTTTGAAAAGTGGCGTGTACATTAAATCTGTTTGCTCGTTAAGCAGATTAACGTGAGGATTATTACTTTATTTGAAAATTTCGGCAGATTCGAGGAGATTAAGCTTTGTACCTTTGGTGATGTAAAATTTTTAGATTTTGGATTTTGGGAAATTCATGTTTACATTCTAAAGAATGGTTTGAAAAAGTGCTACTGTTTTGATTTAATCTATACGCTGAACATGAATTTCCCA
>CAXAKX010000198.1:0-12442 GCA_963969525.1 Ontholestes murinus
CGTGTTAACCCTTGTACTGAATAGCAGTCTATTAAGGAAGGCCTTGGGATAAGAATTCTGTAGTAAAATATTAAATAATTTACGTAAATTATTATGCAACAAAAAAGGGTGACAAATCTTTTAAATTCTATTTTTTACGGCTAAAATAACGTTGATTTTCATCGCCATCGGGTGGTAGGAGTGGTAATTTATATAAAGACCTGAACTTATTGATTTTTGATACCAATCTAAAATAACGGTGCCATCAGCATCAGTCTAGTGTCAAGAAAGGGAACACTACATTCATTTTCAACTTCGACTGTGAACTGTATGTGGTTATTAAAGTTATTAAAAATATTAACTATAGTTTCTATATGTTCAGCAGGGACAGCACAAATCAGATCATCAACATATTTGTAAATAAAAGGCAAGTGAAAAGGCAACTAAGGTATCACAATGTTAAGCAAACCATCCATAACTAAGTCAGCTAATATTAGACTAAGTTTTGAACCCATTGGGCAACCGAAAATTTGTTTGAGGCTCACCCAGCACAGAAGAGACTGAAAACTCAATAAGGGTTCCTGTGCGTTGGCTAACCATGTCCAATCTACAAAACATAATATTAACTATGATGCTGTGGAAGTTTTAAACACAGAAAAATACCATAAACATAGATTGTTTATGGAGATGTACCACATTAATAAACAACCTTGTCCCATTAACCAACGCACTGATATAAAAGGGTTGAATGCAATCTACAATTACCTCTTACAATTCCCAGTCTCATAGTTCAATTGTTTAATTGCTTGTGTGCTGAATTTGTAAATTTTGTCAGATTTTCTGTAACAAGTGGGCGTTGTTAAAATAGTGCCACAATTTTAATTTTTAATTTTGTATTTTATCATTACTTTCATAAAAAAAATATTGTACAAAAAATTGAGAATTTTGCGTTTTTTGTTCTTTGTGAATTTTAAAATTTTCTTATAATATAACTTTACATTTTAAGCCATTTAATAGTTACTAACTGCAGTTATTAGACGTATGGAAAATTGTTTTATTCTTTGACATATTTAATTGACGTATTTTATTAGTTTATTTATTGTTTTAACTTGTTTACGTTTCCATGTCGGTTTGTTACATAATTTTAATTTTATTCCGTCTTGATATGGCCGACTTATTGATTATCGGGATTGTTCATTAACCCCGTTTTTCTGTAAGTATATTATTTTAGTATATAATTTATTCATAGCTGTAATGAAACTAGTCTTTTTAAGTTATGTTTATTTTGACCATTATAAATTTACACACTCTGTCTGCATTTATAGCGCCCTGAGGAAGGGGAAAATATCCCCGAAATATTGGCTGATGTAATAAAGAGTATTCAGTGAGCAGTTCCTATTATTGACCGATAACCCACTAAACCTAATTTATTAAAAATATACAGTCAAGATATATTTTATTTCTACATACAAAATGGGTTTTTTTCGTAACATCGCACAGGAGTTCGGCCAAGACGTAGTGTGTAACCTAAAAAGATGGATCAAGGTTAGCAAGAAATTAGCTAGTTTCAAGAACAAGAGGATTTTTCTTATAAAATGTAGACAACAAGGACTTACCCCGGCTCATATTCTCAACAGTACAAAACAGGTTTATAATTTAATCGATGGCGAAATACGAACATGCACGCGTGTTCAACGGTTCAGTAAAAAACTAGAATGTACGTTGATCAATTTAGAAATCGATTTCACTAATGACCCTTTGAGAAATCTGGAAAGGCAGTTAGGCAACCTTAGTTACAGTCTACAAAATCAGCTTCCACACAATATTTTAAATGATTTCAAAAACAAACAACAGATAAATTACACTAGGTTTTTTCATAAATTAAAAAGCACACACATAAATAAAATTAACAATTTATTAAACAGTGTAGCAAAAAATGAGTTACATGTTATGGACGGATGGTTTAAAAATTATTCTTCGGTTATTTTTCCACCACATATAAAAACTTTATTGGCTTTAGGACTAAAATTTAGTGTTCCCCCCTCAACTATTGACATTTCAATACCTCGGTTATTAGCAATGAATGAGAACGTTATAAACAATAGCTCATTTATTGATAATAATTTAATCAGGGCAAGAATTACTAACATCATTACAAATTTCGTTCAGCAACCAAAACGCGTTTGTCAACTTAGAAATACTTTCAAAGAAACACAACGGTTCTTAAAGGAAAACACTAATTTACTTATTTTAAAATCGGACAAAGGCAAAGTTACAGTTGCTATGACGAAAGATGAATACAACAACAAAATTATGGAATTGCTTAGTGATGAACATTGTTACACTCAAATCAATAGGGACCCCACTAAGAATATACAAAACAAACATAATGAATTAATTAAAGAATTAAAAAATAAGCAATACATTGACGATGCACTGGCTAAGAAGTTGACTACGTATAAATCTGTTCCACCTAAATTGTATGGGTTACCAAAAATCCATAAGGAGAATTGCCTTCTTAGACCTGTTGTATCTTCAGTGGATGCACCAATTGAGAATTTGTCAGGTTTCGTTGCCAAAATTCTATCAACTGCACCTAGGGATAATATCAGAGATTTTAATGTGACTAATGTTTTTGAGTTTTCAAATCAAATTAATAATTTTAAACTACCGACAGATTATGTGATTATTAGTGTGGATGTGGTGTCTTTATTTACAAACATTCCTCTAGAACTGGTTTTACATTGTATTGAGAAAAATTGGCCAAACATAAGTATACATTGTAATATCCCACAAGACACGTTCATTAGATTAATTAGATTTCTTTTTAACTCTATTTAGTTCGTTTATAACAATATGTTTTTCAAACAAATTTTCGGTTGCCCAATGGGTTCAAAACTTAGTCCAATATTAGCTGTAATTAATTAAAACACTTTAACTTTGTTTGTATAACACTGTATTTATTTTGTGACTATAGTTTCGGTAACTAAACGTACCATTATCAAACATAAAAGTTTACTTTTATGTTTGATAATGGATAAAGAGTTTTAATTAGTGTTCAACATGTATAACGAAGTAGATGCCTTAAAAATAAATTAAAAAAAAAACAATATTAGCTGACTCAGTTATGGATGATTTGCTTAACACTGTGATACCTCAGTTGCCTTTTCACTTGCCTTTTATTTACAAATATGTTAATGATCTGATTTGTGCTGTCTCTGCTGAACATATAGAAACTACAGTTAATATTTTTAATAACTTTAATAACCACATACAGTTCACAGTCGAAGTTGAAAATGAATGTAGTGTTCCCTTTCTTAACACTAGACTGATAAGAGCTGCTGATGGCACTGTTATTTTAGATTGGTATCAAAAATCAATAAGTTCAGGTCGTTATATAAATTACCACTCCTACCACCCGATGGCGATGAAAATCAACGTTATTCTAGCCTTAAAAAATAGAATTTCAAAGATTTGTCACCCTTCTTTGTTGCATAATAATTTACGTAAATTATTTAATATTTTAGTACAGAATTCTTATCCCAAGGCCTTCCTTAATAGACTGCTATTCAGTACAAGGGTTAACACGACTGAACGCGTTAATTTATTACCTGCTGAGGACGTGGTTCATCCTGTCGTTCCATCATATATTGCAGTTCCATATATTGAGGGTTTGACCTATCAACTCACTAAAATTTTAAATAACGAGAAAATTAAATTTGCAAAACAAACCACTGTACAAGTGGAAAAATTGTTCAGCAAGACTAAGGATAAAACACCTTTTTTATCAAAGTCTGATGTCATATGTGAGTTGACTTACATTGGTCAAACGTCACAAATACTGAAGTCCAGGCTCACCCAGCACAGAAGCGACTCACAACTCAATAAGGGTTCCTGTGCGTTGGCTAACCATGTCCAATCTACAAAATATAATATTAACTATGATGCTGTGGAAGTTTTAGACACAGAAAAAACATCATAAAAATAGATTGTTTATTGAGATGTACCACATTAATAAACAACCTTGTCCCATGAACCAACGGACTGATATAAAAGGGTTGAATACAATCCACACTTACCTCTTACAATTCCCAGTCTCATAGTTTAATTGTTTAATTGCTTGTGTAACAAGTGCGTGTTCTTAAAATATGGCTACAATTCTAATTTTTAATTTTGTATTTTATCATTACTTTCATTAAAAAAATTATTGTAAAAAAAATTGAGAATTATGCGTTTTTTGTTCTTTGTGAATTTTAAAAATTTCTTATAATTTATCTTTACATTTTAAGCCATTTAATAGTTACAAACTGCAGTTATTAGACTTAAGTAAAATTGTTTTATTCTTTGACATATTTAATTGACGTATTTTATTAGTTTATTTATTGTTTTAACTTGTTTACGTTTCTATGTCGGTTTGTTACATAATTTTAATTTTATTCCGTCTTGATATGGTCGACTTATTGATTATCAGGATTGTTCTTTAACCTCGTTTTTCTGTAAGTATATTATTTTAGTATATAATTTATTCATAGCTGTAATGAAACTAGTCTTTTTAAGTTATGTTTGTCGCGATGTAATTCGCGATTTCTCGGACTTGCCTGGAAGGAAGTACCATTAACAACCCTCACTCCAAGGGGTTACTTATTGTACGGCCCGGATGAGCCCGTCAAGGACTTATATATTACGTTATGGCCATATTGTCGTCCGTTTTAGGTACATTTCGAAAACTGTAAATAATTCTTTGTATATTGTAGATTAATTAATAAGCTCTGTTTCACAAACTGTCCTTGTTAGTTTTTAACACCTCTCCCTAATTTCTAACCAATCACTGTAATTACCCCCAACTAGAGAGCGGATTTCTAGCATTATGCTTATCCATAATATTAATAGCATCGAAAAAATTTCTTAATATCTATACGATTCTTAAAGAATGTGATTACTTAGCGCTAAGTTTTTTTGTGCTTTTTTTCTTATTTTGACTTTTTGTGCTTATTTTGACTTTTTATGCTTATTTTCATGCTTTTTTTAGATTTTGATGCTTATTTGGAGCATTTTCTTAAACATTTAAAAAACATTTAATAAACATTTCACGCTGATATTAAATTAATGTGCTAATATAGAGAATTTTCGTAAAAATCTGTATCCCATCATTTATAGATTATATTTGTATTTCATATTTTCTTCGTGTCTTTTGACAACATAATTGTTCAAAATCTTCATAATATGATACAATAATTATAATGAATTTTATTATTAATAAATATTAGTATAAATTACCATTTTACAATGGATCCGTTTATAAATAAGTAGATATAATAGACCGTCTCATTATTCAGATAATACAGACGAACGCTTCATAGGAATCACACCTATGATATTCCGGATGTAAACGTCGTTAAACTAGGCCCAAACAGGGGCCCCAGTAAGTATTAAATGTAAACAAATTTAAGTGATAGCTAATAATCAGGTGTTCTACAAACGTATAAATTTTCTACTCTCGGCAAAAATACGGATGGGACAACTAGCGCATATTTATCGTTTTCGTTTTTTTTTCATATTCAAACTCGCATTCAAAAACCGTACTATTAAATTGACATTCCAAAAACTTTTCTTATTTATCAAAAATTATTATATGCGTGAATCGTATTAACTTGGGGAATCACAGATAAATTATATTATATAATTCACATATATATTTAACACATAATGCAAAAGGTGAAAACCACAATACAAGAATTAATTAGAGACTATCCAGAATTAACAAGTGTATTTTGTAAGGCATGTTTAAAAATAGTAAGTTTTATTTTAGTTCCCAACTGCATCCTAACTAGTCAAGACTTGTATGTAAAACATGTTATAATAACACTACATCAAGAACGTTTGAAAAATTTCAAAGCTGAACTAAAAAAACAGCAGACAAATTCACAATCTTTAACAACACCTTCAACAAACGATGGACAATTTAAATTAAATTCATTTGTGCAAAATACTAAGAAAATTACAAAATAATGCATTTAAATCTTTCTTGGAAAATTTTGTAAAATGCACATTCCCGAGAAAAATATTACAGATATTATTAACAATAATTATATGTGGTTTGGGGTGGATGAAACCACAGACGCTTGTTTAATTTAATAATAGGAATTTAACATGAAGACATCCGACCAACAGTATTTTGATATATACAAAAGAATTAAAGAAAACTGTTAATAACATTATAGCAAAATTTTACAAGTTTAGCACATGGATAGAAACGAATTTCTGAAACTATAAGAATGAAATTTCCATTTGTAGATTTAATTAAATATGGAAAAATAGTTCTTATATTCTTCTGTGAGTGCAATTATTCAAGAAGACATTACCTGATATCTCACTGCCCCATAAACCAGTGCTAACAAAATGGGGAACGTGGCTATATGTTGCGATGTACTATGCGAACAATTTTGAAGAATTTAATAAGGTTATATACAACTTTCCTGAAACGACAAGCAAATCAATTAATGACTCAAACAGTTCTTAAGAAACAAGAGCTTCCTTCAAAACAATTTAGTTACACAAAATCGCGTTTAAATTTTATGAGAAACACAATCAAATCTTTATAAAAGCAGATTCAATTTAGAAAATACCTGGACGCATTGGCCAAGTAATCAAAATAATATCGAAAAAAGTATTCGGTGAAAACGAAGGATTTTTAATATTAAATAAATTAAACTTGATTTTGAATGGCAATTTTCAAATGGATCCAGCTATAATTTTAAATAAAGAGAAGCTTTTCCACTTTCAAAAATTTATTGAGAGACAGAAGTAATAATTTTACAATTAAACCCCTAGAACAACATTTAATGATCTACTGTTTTCATTAATAGATTTTAGTTATTTTGAAATGTATACAAAATTACAATTTAATTTTTAAATACTTACATAATATTATATATTGCGTAAATAAAGTATGTTTATTTTAGTTTTAAACAGAATTTCTATGTAAAACATGTTGATAAACATGTAACATATTAAGAAAATATAGTTTTCTTTAGTGCTTTTTTTCGTGTTTTTATGCCTTTTTCCTGTTTTTATGCTTTTTTAATGCTTTTTTTCTCTAAATTTTGTGCCTTTTTAAGTGCTTTTTTCCACATTTTTTAAGCTTTTTTATCCGCTCTCTACCCCCAACCCTCGATTGTAGAGGGAAATATTTCTGTATGGTTTTAAATACTTGTATTTTTGTAAATATGAATGAATTCGATTTTAGAATAAACCAAGAGAACATATATCGAAATTAAGGGCGTTTACATTTATTTTACTCATTTCCCACGGAAAACGAAAGTGCAAGAAACATTGGTCCTTCGAACCGGATATATAATTTGTGATTAATTGCAACGTCTTCGAGCGAAGAAAATCACAAGTTCAAATCCATTTTTTGAAACCGACGTCACAGCCATCGTCGAGGAGTGCAGTTCGTCCGTTGGAGAGGTCGAGTTCCCGAGCAAGTTGCTGTTCTTTGGAGGAAATCCCGAAGGTGAGGTGTCAATTAAATTATCCTTTTTTACCTGGGTTCCATCCGTATCAGTCAATTGCTTCGATTTAAATTAATTATTCATTACTTTTATTCGCTTGTGTATTGCGTATTTGTTTGTATAGTTTTGTTTCATCACTTTAATACTAAACATGTCCGAACAACTGCAAAATCTTATTTACAAAAGAGGTCAGATTAAGGGCGCAATCACGCGATTTAGTTTGTTTCTTAAAACTTGCAGAAAGGAAAATTTACCTATTACATTTAATGATAGGGTTACATAGTTTCAACAAATTTTAGGACAATTTGACTCTGTTCAATCTGAAATTTATTGTCTCAATCCGAAAGCAGGTAATGATGAGGATGAACGGGTTGAATTTGAAAACTCGTATTATGAAGCGTTAGGTTAAACCAGATTACTTAAACAACATGTAAACACGTCTTCGAATGATACTGTTAATAATTCAAATCAATTTAAATTACCAAAAATAGTTTTGCCGTCCTTTTCCGGTCGTTACGATCAATGGACATCCTTTAAGACTAGCTTTTTATCGATGGTGCATAATAATAACTCATTAAGTGACATGCAAAAATATCATTATTTGCGATCATCTCTAGAAGGCACAGCTGCTGAAGTGATTATCGGCATGAGTGTAGACGAAGTGAGTTATAATGAAGCCTGGGATATAATTTTAGATAGGTTTGACAATAATAATTTAATAATATTTTCTCACTCTAGGGAAATTTTAAAATTGCCACAAATTCGTAAAAATGGTGTTAAAGAGTTGCGATCGTTTATAGATAATTTGTCAAAGCACTTGCGATCTTTAAGTACATTAAAAATACCTGTAGATAGTTGGGACGTATTATTAATTTAAATTTTAGAAACCAAATTAGATTCTGAGATAATGAAAGACTTTTTTCTCACGGTTAATAAAAATACACTACCAACTTGCAAGCAATTAATAGCATTTCTAGTAAAAATATGCGATTCATTTGACACCCATGCTTCAAATAAAGGTGTGCACAAAGCAAAACCTACCGTAAATTCTCATTTCACACAACAGAGTGAAAACATTAAAGTTTGTAATTATTGTCACAAATCAGGGCACAATATTAAAAACTGTTTTAAATTTAAAAATTTAAGTGTCGAAGAGCGAATTTACAAAGTTCAAGCTTTAGGTTTTTGTGTGAATTGTTTAAAACCGGCAAATCACTCTTTATCAAAATGTTTTGGTGTCAAATGTTCAGAGTGTGATCAAAAACATCATTATCTACTGCATGTTCCAAAAGAGGCAAATAATACATCGGCTAACGTAGGCCATATAACCGAGCAATGTGACGAAAATCTATTGGTTACCGCGCTTGTAAATATAATCAATAATAACGGTTCAAAATACAAGGCAAGGGCGTTGTTGGATAGCGGATCACAGGTAAATTTTATTACACAGGATCCTGCTGATAAGTTAAATTTAAATGTCACTGAAACGACAATAAAAATTAGTGGAGTTAGCAAAACCACATCTAATATAAATTTTAGAACAATTGTAAATTTAAATTCAAGGTGCAGTAGTTTTAAATCATCAATTGAATGTTTAGTTGTTGATAAATTAACTTCCAATTTACCAAAGTCATCCAACAAAGATTGTTTAAATTTGCCCAGTGGACTTAAACTTGCCGATCCTGAATTCAATATTTCAGGTACAATTGATTTATTAATTGGCGCAACAACATTTTGGAACGTACTTGGTAATAGGAAAATTAAATTAAACAACAAAAATATTACGTGTTGGAAAACAAGCTTAGGTTGGATTGTAGGAGGCAGTATACCTTGTAATAATAAAACCAATATTAAGGGAAATTTTCTTAATCAACGGCAATCATTAGATTTTGATTAAGCAAATTTAAATCCCTTAGCCATAAAGCGCAATATGTGCGGGATTAATACAGACATTATTTCGCGAGGCGCTATGCCTACTAATTTAATAAAAAATTATTTGTGGTGGCACAGGCCAAGTTTGTTGGACAAAATTAAAGGTAGTTTAAATGATGGGATTGATTTGCCGTTAAATGAATTGCCGGAAAGAAAGATAGTGCCCTTCAATGTGAAAAGAAGTGAAAATATGGTCAATACATTCATTAATAATTTTTCTTCATTTACAAAATTAGTAAGAGTAACTGCGAAGTGTATACGTTTTATAAATAATTGTCAGAGGAATAAATTAAATTTAACTGGTCCAATTACAGCAGATGAATTTAATAACTCTCTAATTAAAATTATAAAAATACAGCAATCATTGTCATTTAAGGAAGATATAAGCACCCTACAAGGTAATAATTCCATAAATAACAAGAGCAAAATAAAGGCATTAAATCCATTTCTTGACAATAATAGCATATTACGTGTAGGAAGCCGATTATATAATTCTAATTTATACAATTTTAATGACAAGCACCAAATTTTATTATCAGAAAAATCTCATTTAACTGAATTAACTATAGAACATTTTCATAAAATGTACTTTCATTCAGGCATTCAGACCACACTATCACAAACTAGGTCAAAATCCTGGATATTAGGCGGTGCAAATGCAATAAAAAGGGCCATTAGAAGATGTGTAAAATGTTTTAAGGCAAAAAATATTTCATTTCAACCGTTCATGGGAAACTTACCTGTAGAAAGAATAACTTTAATTAGACCATTTTACAACACTGGCATAGATTTCTGTGGCCTAATATATTTAAAACACGGGAGTAGAAAAGGCGTTACAACAAAAGCTTATATAGCGGTTTTTGTATGTTTTGCGACAAAGGCCATTCATTTGGAACTTGTTTCAAATTTATCAACTGATGCATTTATTGCATCTCTCAATAGATTTTTTTTCGAGACGTGGTAAATCTGCAAACATTTATTCAGATAATGGTACAAATTTTGTTGGCGCTGTAAATAAAATAAAGGAATGTATCAAATTTTTTAATTCACATGTCAACAAAGAAACGATCATTAATAAATTTGCTAAGGATGGAATAAATTCGCATTTTATTCCACCACGGGCACCTCATTTTGGTGGTTTATGGGAAGCAGCAGTAAAGACAGTAAAATGTCATTTAACAAAGATTATTGGTGAAACAAAACTTAATTTCGAGGAGTTTTATACTTTATTAACCCAAATCGAAGCAATTGTTAACTCTCGCCCCTTATTTGCCCAATCCAATGATCCTAATGGTTACAATTTCCTTAAACCCGCACACTTTTTAATTGGCACTTCGTTATTGGATTTACCGGAGGCTGATTTGTTGTACATTAAACCTGGTCGATTATCTAAATGGCAGCTTATTCATTATATTAAACAACATTTCTGTAAGAGATGGTATTCAGAATATGTACATCATTTGCAAAAGAGGACCAAGTCACAGGTGCCAGGACAAGAGCCAAGGGTCGATCAACTGGTGATTATCAAGGAAGAAGGAGTTACACCTATGTGCTGGAGAAGAGGGCGCTTAATCGTTTGTGCGCGCTTCCCTGTGAATAAGTGCATCCCATTACTATCGAAACAAACTATGTGTGCCCCAAGTGATAGTGATTTTAATTTGACTTCATGTTGCAATGTGTTGCAAGGGGGTGGTGCATGTCGCGATGTAATTCACGATTTCTCGGACTTGCCTGGAAGGAAGTACCATTAACAACCCTCACTCTAGGGGTTACTTATTGTACGGCCCGGATGAGCCCGTCAAGGACTGATATATTACGTTATGGCCATATTGTCGTCCGTTTTAGGTACATTTCGAAAACTGTAAATAATTCTTTGTATATATGTAGATTAAGTATGTGCCCCAACCCAGGGCAGTGCCTGTAATTCCCAGAAATGTACCTATGTTGCCAATAGTATTTGTAAGCTCTGTTTCACAAACTGTCCTTGTTAGTTTTTAACACCTCCCCCTAATTTCTAACCAATCACTGTAATTACCCCCAACCCTCGATTGTAGAGGGAAATATTTCTGTATGGTTTTAAATACTTGTATTTTTGTAAATATGAATGAATTCGATTTTAGAATAAACCAAGTGAACATATACCGAAATTAACGGCGTTTACATTTATTTTATTCATTTCCCACGGAAAACGAAAGTTCAAGAAACAATGTTTATTTTGACCATTATAAATTTACACACTCTGTCTGCATTTATAGCGCTCTTAGGAAGGGCAAAAATATCCCCGAAATATTGGCTGATGTTGTAACAGTCCCGGCTTCTCAATTTTTGCGGTGCTGGGCGTGGGTTCAGTAAATGAAAAATCCGTTTTATCGAATTAAACAAAGTGTATTAACAAATAACGAAATCAATATAAACAATAACTTATGCTAGTAAAAATTGAACAATGAAAATATTCCGAGACAAAACAAAATTAATTCGACAATGTCCATAACTAAACATGGGCGCCACTCAGTAATAACGTACTGAGACGTATCAAGGAACACAATAAATGTTTTTGTAGCTCTTCAATGTTGTAATAATTAAAGAAAAATAACTTATCTTCTCCAAAGTCAGCATGCACTCACTCAATTTTTCTCGTTCCGACGCAGTCCAAGTGCGTTGTTTTCAGCGGGACAGCGGGACGGGAACGGAAACAACGTACGGTAAGACGGCAAGGCGACGCAAAATGGCTTCTTCGGGAATAATCACCGGGCTCCCAGAAAGCGCTCACGGCTCAAAACTTCGGCAAGGACCTCGATCAATTATCTAGCAGCACTTAAACTGTGCATGCTATCGGCAAACACCAAGCAAAATCGGCCAATCTGACTCCCGATTTACCCAACCAAAAACTCTCGTTGCTCTCTCTACCTGAACAAAAACTGTCGCCCATGCCGCGTCGCGTTTCGTTTTTTCTACGCCGCCCTCGATCAAAATAATACTCCCGGTATATTTGAAAATAGCACTGCTACAATGTAATAAAG
>CAXAKX010000199.1:0-46648 GCA_963969525.1 Ontholestes murinus
GTCGGCTGGTATAATGGTATCTGTCGTGGTTGGCTTTCTGTATATTTTGTATGTTAATTTATTCTTCTTTCTAGTTGTCGAGATGTCCAAAATAGAAGAGAACAAATTAAACTTTTTGGACATCTCGACAACTAGAAAGAAGAATAAATTAACATACAAAATATACAGAAAGCCAACCACGACAGATACCATTATAAAAGCCGACTCCTATCAATCCATACAAATAAAACATGCAGCACTCAACTCATACATCCACCGACTTTTAAATGTACCAATGAACACAGAAGATTTTGAAGAAGAATTAGCCATCATAAAAACCATAGCCACAAACAACGGATATAATGACAAGATAGTTTCCAAACTGATAAGAAGGAAATCAAACAAACTAATATCTAAACACCTATATGCAGGAACACATAACGCCGACCAAACATCAAAATACTGTGCAATCAAATATACAGGCTATACAAGCAACAAGATTAGTAAAAAGTTAAAAAAACACCAAATTATCGCAATCCAAGTTAACAAACAAAATCTAGGGAACTTAATAATCAACAATAAACTGGACAAACAAGACCCACTACTTAAAAGCGGTGTATACCAATTAGACTGTCAAAATTGTGCTTCCATATATATAGGCCAGACTGGAAGAACTTTTAAAAAACGATTACAAGAACACAAACATTCCATCTTACATAATAATCTACAAACAGGGATCGCCGAACACTGTATCACAAACAACCACCAACCGGGAAAAATTAAACCGATACACATCCAAGAAAAGGGACTTAAACTAAACCTATTAGAGGGATTAGAAATTAAACGCGCAATTAAAGAGGGCAAAACAGTCGTAAACAACCACCAGGAAGTCGCAGCGGGGGGACACCTAATGATGTAATTTTTGTATATATATTGTAATGTTACACCTTCTACTTTAGTATTAAGTTTGTACTCCTTTGATAATGAGTGTAAAAACTCGAAACACGTGTCAGGAAACTGCCAATAAAAACATGGAACGCAACAAGTGTCATAATTTTAATAACCCTGTGAAATACCAGTTCCATCAAGAGTGTAGCCTAGAAAGTATTAATTATATATTAATAGGAATTTGTACCGAAACCTAATCCGCTGCAGCGCAACTACAAGTTTGGGAGGTTTACCAAATATAACGTGTACTTATGTTATTATAAAATCTCTACTGTTGTTAAAATACATATTCATAAATTAAAAAAGGTTAAATGAAAATAATTTTTAAGTTTCTATACCACTATTTATTGTATAATATACACAAACAAAGTTTACAATATATTATCAATTTTGACACAACTATAGCTTCGACCTTTGCAGGTCATTATCAACACTTGATAATGACCTGCAAAGGTCGAAACTATAGTTGTGTCAAAATTGATAATATATTGTAAACTTTGTTTGTGCTTTGATGACGGTGTAGAAGACTTTGGAGAAGCGGCCAAAAATGTTCGCAACAAACTCCGCTTTATCCAAAAAAGGGAACGCCACAGATACAATACACTGTTTTTTTCACAAAATCATTTTTTAATATTATTAGGAAACGAAAAACAATATTTTGTATTAATAGGGATTTCAATGTCGGATACATTGCCTCCCCATGAAGCGTATTTTTCGACTCTATAACACGGCGCGATAGAGCCTTTTATTTAACAGCGATTAAGTTTTGTGTGCGTCTTCGAAACAATGCAACTGAAATATTCAAAATGCTTCAACAGGCACAAGAAGTTCAAGAAGGGCCGGGAGGAGTTCACCAATGAACCCAGATCTGCACGCCCATCAACGACCAGAACCGACGAAAACGTGAATCGTGTGCGCTAAGGCTTCCATCAAATCGCGGATACAATAAACATGTTCACATTTGCACATGGGATAGTGACCGAGGAACGTAAGTCTGCGCGAAACTTGTGCCGAAGGTGACTTCTAAAATTGGATTTGATTCAAAATGAGGCGGACTTTCTTAAAGTAACCGAAGACGAATCCTAGATGTTTGAGTACGACCCAGAATCGAAACAGCAGAGCACACAAAATCTTCCCGCAGCAACAAGAGTGAGCAACCCTTTCATCAAAACGATGCTCACTATCATTTTCAACGTTGGAGGAATCGTTCATTTTGAGTTTGTACCGTAGGGAGAAACTATTAACTTAGCCTTTTACCTACAAGTGTTCAAAACATTGAATGGCGGACCGCGCGGGTGTGGGATGACACCAAAAGCAAGGTCAGGCTCCATCATCGCAATACTCCTAACCACACGACCTTTATTGTTACTAACTTTATGGCCAGGAGCTATGTGTGACTGGTTTTTTTTTCACGACTGAAGAGAGATTTGAAAGTAGAGGGTAGTCCATGAAAAATATCAATAATAATGTGTAAACGTTCCCGTTGAGAAGTTTCAGTGTGGCTTCCAGGCAAAATAGACACGGTTCCACGAGTATATTGATGCTAGAAGAGAGTGTTTGGAACCATTTTAAGCATTTTTACCTTTCGACAAATTGATGGAAAATGGGTCTTATATGAGAACAAAACCCAAAAGGGATGATGATCCAATAGAATGAAATATGGCCAAGTATGGATTAACAAACAAGAAGGGCATACAACACGTTGGTTGAAATTGTAGAGGAATCATCCAGTATCACTATGACTCTCACTACTCTCAACGGGCTACACACATAATTGAGACATACACTGCCACAATCTGATTAGATTACAGCAGACGATTGATCAGTAGCGGTCAGAAATCGCCAATAAGAAAGATGTTGCGTTTTATCATGTAAGATAGATAATCCAAATCCAACATATCTAAGGTTAAAGTAATTGCTTTTTGCGCTATAATCTTGATGGAAAAATATATTAATATTAGGTGGAGAGTAACACTTGTTTTGTTCTATAATGTTTTTATTTTCAGTTGCCTGAAATCTAAAAATTTTATTGATTTGCTTTGTTCTATTTCTAACGTTAACTGGATTTTGGGCTGTTGAGAGTTTAAAAAGTTTAAAAATTGATCTAATTGTCGGGCTGAACAATGAACAAACTGAAATGTTTAAATCCCCATTATTAAACTTATTCAATTTACCACCCCCACTCACAAATGTATAAATACACAACTGTAATTTTAGAATGTACCATTCTTCGCCTGAAGAAGCCACAGTGTGGCGAAACAATTGTTGCGGAAAATAAAAGCATACTCTTTGAATGTTAGTGTTTTAGTTACAACATCTTGCAGTGAATTTAAAATGAACTAACAACAATTAAAAGCCTCTCCAATTGTACTTTAAATTGACATAATTTTGAAGCTTTAAGGGACTCAAATTGATAAATTTTAAAGCCTTTTTCTGTGAAATGAATTACCTCAGGTGCATCTTGAGTCCCTTTAAATTTTCAAAATTAAACGTTAAACAGAAATTCTGCTTATTAACGACTAAACTGGCTTTTGCTCAACGCCATCTACCGTTATTTTCATACTACAAGACGTACTGTTTTCAATAGAAAAATGAACACAAATTTTGGGTGCGTCTTATGCTAACATTAATATATGTTTTTCAATAAATCGTCTTTAAATTTGAGGTACGTCTTATAATCCGAGGAATATAGCACACCACTAAAGGTACGTAAGACACCAGTTAATTCAAGACAAGCAGGGGAATCACCGATTTACCTCCACTCTTTGTCTATGATCGTCAATCCCCAGAGTTAGGCCTGTAATCGTGTGCGTTTTTGTACAAAGATAATAATATAGAATAATAAAGAATAAAGAATACGATTTATTTAAATTACTTAATAACATTAGAAAAAAAATCATAAAACAAAATAGACTTTCAAATAGTGAGAGATATAAACTAAATGTTATCAATTAGAAGTAAAAAATTAGATAACAAAACAACGAAGCAGAGGAATATCTGTTTCTACGTCTAAGAAAATGACAATATTGAAGCGAAAAGATAGTCAACTCCTAATTGAATTTTAGATTTTACTGGATCACTTTATATTTAAGAAAAGACAAAAGTAATGTATGCGCTCAGAAAATGGCGGCTGATAACGAATGTAAAATTATAGAATTCCACAGATAATCAGCGAGGAGGAAATATAATTTGGAGATAATTAAAATTGCGAATGCGGATAAGATGCCTCTAAATTTTGATGTTTCTTCAAATCGGACTGCAGATCAAATACACTATAAATATCAAGCTATCTGATCAAAACAACAAATCACAAAAAAAAATCACTACAATGTTATATTAACTTGTTGTGTAGAGGGAAGAAATCTACCTTCCATGGTAATCTTAAAGAAAAATACATTTTATATTATAACTGTCAAGGTCAGTAAAAAGTACTCAAAGTTTTGAGCAAAAATGCTGCCTAAGCAATCAAGTATAATGACAAAGGAACTGAAGTCTGCTTAAACAATGGGCGCGAGTGGATGAACACGAAGTGAATATATTTGAATATATTATGTAAGCACATTGAATTAGATATAATGCAATAAAATATAATACAATACATTACCAAAAGATCAGATTCTTAGTGGCATTATAATTCATATTCCAGAAAAATGCTGGATGGATAGAAAAGATATCAGCCAGGTGCATTGTTTAAAAAGCCTATGGTGTTAGTGTGGAATAAATTCAGAGCGTATAAAACAGAATTAATTTAGAAGCTTTTAAAAGGAACGAAATCAGAAATAGCAATCTTTCCTCAAAGCATCACAAGTCTAATTACAACCCTTAGATGTATCTATGCATAAAACATTTAAAAATTTTATACGAGAAAAATGGAATAAATGGATGGCAAAACCAAACCATGATGTCCACGGGATGTATGAAACGACCAATAATTTTAGAAGTTTGTAACTGGGTGAAAAAGTATGTAAAGTTGTGAAAAAAATATGATTTTAAAGTCATTTAAAAATGCGGAATAAGTAATGCTGTAGATCGTATTGGAGATGATAAAGTTTTTGAAAGGAGTGACAACAATGGTACATGTTGTGTTATTATTTGACCGCGTTCTTAATTAATGAATTTAATTCTTACCACTGTGCGAATAATGAAACCAAACAACAATTACACATCAATTATTTATTATTACCTTTTTTGTTTTTTACATTGTTGCCTTGCGGCCAAAAAATAAATAACACAGTTTCTGCATTGTAATATATGCAACCTTATTCAAATTCATTAGAGTTCAGATGTTAACAACAAATAAAAATTATGATTCAAAAGTAATATTAAAATATATATTTTCTAAAAATATGGTAATATTGTATAAATTGTGTGTTAATTTGAAGTATAGTTTGAGCTTCTGTCGAAACTATAGTCACAATTAATATAAAGTATATGTGATATTAAAAAGAGAATTCGTGTTTCTAATAATTTATAAATGTAAAAAGTAGAACCCTCCGTAATTACTTATTTGAAAATGAATCTTCCATTTAGATAGCTATTACTGCTCTAATTTTCAATTGTCTGGTATTGCAGATTTATATAAGAATAACATTAAACAATTTTATGCAAGTACATATTTGAAGAGTATTATTTTATTTTATAAAAAAATAAATTTAGCATATTATTTTATTAACTCATTATACTTTTCTTGGAAACATGTTAACTCATTTATTCATTTTCACTTTATAATATCCTGTTAAAATAAGATAAAGAAAATTGAGATGTAAACATTAAAAATAACAAAAATTCAGGTCTCAGGACTTGCGGGCGGAGTTCATCATGTGTTGTTCTACTCACTTCCCATTACTGACCTGGACTAATGATGTTCGTAGTGGAATTTATAGTTTTTTTCAATATTATGTAAGGAAACACAATGCAGTATTTAATATATAAATATTAAAATCTGCAATTTATCTCCTTTTGTTATTAGTTCCATTTAATGATAATTATTTTTATATATTTATTTAATATTTATTAAATTGTGTGAAAACTAATAATTTTTGATTTCTAATTAGACAGTGTCTTTAATTTACATTTGACCTTATTAATTCAATTTAATTAAAATCATAACATCATGATTAATATAAGTACTCATAAGAACGTATTGACATTAAAATGTATTGCGCAATATTTCAGAATAACAAGCACAGATTTACACATTAGATCTAAACGATTGCAGATTTAACCTGATTTAACCATTTGCAACTACAAGAATTCACCGCCGCCGCCCGACTAAAACGTCACACTTCATTTCAATTCTGAATAAAAATCTACAATTTCATGCTCTTTCCCAAGTGAAATTTATTTAAAATATCTTTACATCTGTTGAATAATAAATTTGAGCCGCACGTCTTCCGGTTATGCCCGTTGAAATTCAATTTAAATTTTGATTAAAGCTGCACTCGGTCTGTGCAATCCCCCTACAAAGATGCGACAATGCCGCCCGCACGCCCCGCTGCAACTTAAATATTTGCACTAATATTGGGTCGGGATTAATGGAAATTGCGAGCCACGTTTCAGGTGAGCTTTTACCATTTTAGCGTTCTGTAAATTAGAAAGTGCTCGTGTACAATAATAAAACTGGTTAGGTTTTTCCTTAATCAATTATTATTGTTAAGCTATTGAAACACAAATTATATAAAAGACGCAGACATCTAGGTTTGGTTTCCCATTCTTCTATACAGATGTTGCAGGCATACAAATGCATAACGTTAGACATAGTATCATCCTAGAATTGGAGGATACTTTTCAGATTTAATAATAATTACCAATATTCAGTAAAACTTTCCTTCTGATTATTGATTCAGATGTTAAGATTTTTTGGGGTTAGAAGCTGCTGATTAATACCATCCATTTAGCTGATATTTAGTAATTAAGCCAAGCTAATTTCTTTACAATACATATAATGAAGTGGTCTCTAAATTATATGCGCTTGCTGACAATTAGAAAGAAAGAAGTCCTCCTGAACCACTAAAATTACATTTTGGATAAATTTGCAGAAATTACAACAGATTTACGTTTTATCTGTTTTACAAATATTTGCCAATAATTTCTTAATAAGAGCCATTGACTCCATGAAAAAAATATTTTCTAAGCTACAGTGTGACTAGATACAAATATTAGGCTTGGTATTTTGCAACTAAAAGAACGTATACTAAAAACAAAGTTCTTATTAATAAAATAGCATAAAATAAGGTAATAGGATACATGAAGTTAGTCTGGTTAATTAGTATAAAACTTCTAGGACTACTCTTGGCATTATACCTTTTGGCCGCTTTCAGGTATATAAAGAAGTATAAATAAAATTTTAATCTTACTAAATGAATCGTGCGTCTAACAAATGGTTTCGGAATGTTAAATTATTACTTTTGGTAGATTTGTTTTTTCGTTTGTTTTTAACTTTAAGTATATTATTAAAATTGCTACCAGACTGGCCAATGAATATTCTTTGATAATCAAATTATTTTTTCATGCGTTTAATCTGGGCTTTGTTGTTGCAAAAATACATTTTTAAGATGTGTATGACATTATTACATTTTTCAAAAACTTTTCAAGTGTTAAAACTAACGCTGTTAAAAGAAAAATTAATTAATCACATCATCATTTATAAAAGAAATTGAAAACTCTAACAAAGAAAGAAATAATTACATATTTAATAACTTGATTCACTGATACTAAAATGAGGCTTAAAAAACTTGAACAAAATCCATTAAATTCATCAATAATTAATAACATTATACCAGGCATATATTTATATTGGAAGATGGAAGAAGTAAAAATAGCTGAACTAATGTTTGCAGATGACATGCCAATAATTGCAGAGTCGAGAAATATAAAAAAATATGAAGATAACAAAGGAAGAACTGCAGAAAATAAACATTAAAATAAATTATGAAAAAATAAAGACAATAATAATACCAAAAGAGAAACAAGAACACAAAAAGGAAAAGAAATCGAATCAGTAGAGAGCTATAAATACCCAGCAAAAATCCTTAATCTGTTTAATAAAAACTCGTTCTTCAACAAGAAAGAAATAACAAAAACAAAA
Source organism: Ontholestes murinus (assembly GCA_963969525.1). Taxonomy (NCBI): domain Eukaryota; kingdom Metazoa; phylum Arthropoda; class Insecta; order Coleoptera; family Staphylinidae; genus Ontholestes; species Ontholestes murinus. The sequence continues at coordinate 8,015 of CAXAKX010000199.1, forward strand.
AAAATAGAAATTGTGCATAAAGTAAAAAGGCCGGCACTGAAATATGGACGGTGACAATAAAAACACAAAGAAAGGATAAATGCAATGCAGATGAGAATACTCAGGAAAACGGAAAATAAAACCAGAAACGATAAAATAAGTATTGAAACATATAGAAGAGTTACAAATCAGACCAATGCAGGAAGAAATAAATGAAAAACAAATGAGATTGTTCGAACAATTAACAAGAATGAGAGAAGCCAGAAGTACAAGAAATATATACGACACGGAAGTAAGAGGAAAGCAAATAACGGAAACCTAAAAAAGAAAGGAACAGCCAAATAAAGGAGCAAACGTCCAGAAATGGTACTACATAGGAAGATTTAAAAGATAATGCAAACAACAGAGAGAAATGGCCAAAGCAGATTAGCTTTTCTAATAAGTAATAAAAATGTAACGCCTTGCACCGAACGGTAGAAAGACAAAAGAATTAAGAAAATACCAGACATATTACAAGAAATCGATAATAGACAAAGTAGAAAATCAAATGTGTTTTAATCAATCTAAAAGGATCAATTGCATTATCCATCGACCAAAAATTATTTACGAGGTTAAAAAGATGCTTTAACCACCTCCGTCTGGGAAATAAAAAGCTTACAATGCTTGTCGAACCCTTAAATTAATATATCATGATGAAACTAGTGCCAGACAAGAATAGACAAGTTCTTAAATCCAACGCTATTAATAATAATAAACATCTGCATTGTAAGAGAGGTTTGACATTAAAATAACGGCATTACAATTCTTGTTTGGCTAATGACGAAGACAATATTATTATTAAATATCGTAACCGTACATATCTATTCCTTCAATGAATGTTGAAATTTATCTTTCAAAACAGGCTGACTATGCAGGATTAAATTGTTGTTTTCATAACATTTATTGGGAATGTCCATTTTATCAAATCAGTTTAGCAACTGCCGTTGAAAAATTCTATAACTGTGCTCACAAAGGTATGGAGTTATATATACAAAAAAAAAACAGAATTAACTGAAATAGTTTAATTCAGATCCTATTAAAATTTCATGAATAAAAAAACTGCACACGTTAAATATAAACTACTATTTAGATAACAAAACTGTTAGATTTTCAAATTGGTTTTATTGTAAACACTACATATGTTTCGCCACACTGTGGTTTCTTAAGGTGAAAAAGCCACAGTGGAATATATGTAGTGTTTACAATAAAACCAATTTGAAAATCTAACAGTTTTTTTTATCTAAATAGTGAATATGGATCAATCAAAATATAAACGGTCGAAGCCCAATGAAGATTATATATTGGTGTGCAGTGTGTGATCATCTTGTAAACAACTATCATATAAGCTACATAACGATTATATGAAAATTATTCAAAAAATATATTTACAGATTAACGTAGATTTTGGAAATTTGAAAATGGAATTCCTTCAATAATGGAAAGACTAAACATGGGTCCGATGCCGTTTCTCTTTTAGCTGACTGCTATTTAGCCGAATATGAATCCAATGTTTCTGATTTCGATCCCAGTCAATCAAGAGCTAACCGAGTAATTTTAGAAATGTCCATCAAGTTCAAAATAAGGAGTTATCCATCTCGTTGAAAACAGTATTCAACCGTATTTCAAGAAAAATTCATACTGTTTCAAATAATCTATTAATTAATTGTATCTATTCTTTGCCTAAATCTTTGCATAATTTATTTACAAAATCACTATCAACGAACGATTTTCCTAGTGTTTGGAAAGAATGTTATATTAGACAACAAGTATCAAGTTGATGCCATTTATACAGATTTTTCTAAGGGGTTTGATCGAGTAAATTACTTAGAAATCAAAAATATCAACATAATCTATTTAATAACAAAATTTTCATTTTGAAATCATATGAGCCATATAGGGAAAGTAAACTGAAGGAAGATCATCAAAGTATTTACTCGTGGCAGAGCCAACAAAGCAGCATTGGGTGAGAGTGGAAGATCGTGTGGATGTGTACTTGAGTTTTTCCATGTGAAGTCGAAATTTTTATTACTATCAAATATTAATCGAGAAGCTGGGTATATTATTTTCAATATAAACATTTAACAGTTGCTTAAATCATTTCTAATAGATCGCATACAAAGTGCTAGGATTTTGAACCCATAGCGGTCAACTCAGGTATACAGCAAGAATTTCATATTGAGCCGATTTTGTTTTTAATATTCATTAATGGTGTAATAGATGTTATATAATATGGTGAGTGTTTGAGGTATGTACATGATTTAAAATTACTTAAAATCGAAGTTATAACGTATCCTGTTGATTATAAATTACTGCAGGATGACGTGCTTTAATAACCACGAACCATGAGAAATGTCTCTAAATTTCTTTTTCCCAAAGTGTAAGTCCACCAAATTGTGTGGCTTTGTTAGCCACATTTTAAAGGGAAGGAACTCTGATTGTCTAAGACTATTATGTACACTAGTAAGTTGCCACCTAGAGTATTATTATTCATGTATATCTTAAGATATATATGAACAATAATGTTTTTCAAAATTGTGTTTTTTTTCCATTTTATGATTATGTTAAGTCTATTTAGTTAATTTTAAATTCATTATTATTATTATTAATATAATTATTTATTTTAATTTAGTTTTATTTTATTTTATTTATCATAGTATGAAATGGGATAATTTAAATATATATATAAAGTTTTTTTTTTCTTATCAAACCAAACTCTTTATTATAATTATTCTTCAATTTCCTTCCAATGAACCCAGTATCTTTCAGGCTTCATCGAGTTGTTAAAATATATAATGAAAACAAACAAATGAACTTAGTAGACTCTAAAATTAAGACACTAGAAAGAAAATTCGATAGAGAACAATAGTCAATATTTAGATAGTTAACTAAATTCAAAGATCGATAGAACTATTACAAAAACTTACAGAATTAACAACAATTAATAACAAGTAATAGCCATGCAAAAGTTGAAACTTTAGTCACAAAATAAGTCTTGTGTATAATATTAACAAAGTACAACTTCTTTTAGATGTTTCTAACTATAAGCTAGATTAAATATTTAATTATGGTACATCTTGAATATACAGGGTGTCCTGTAAATGTGGGGGTAATGGCTGAACCATAGATTCCTAAGGTCAAAATATGATGATTTAACCCAATTTATTTATATCCAAAAACGGTTTAGCCGAAATTTTTTCTAAAATTTCAATTTTCAGTACCTAATAATTATTACATTGTAATTGTAGTAGAATTTGATCACTTGAAAGATTTTATGATCGAATTAAAATAATTAATAATTTCCTTCCTTCACATTTATTTTTATATGTCAGATGTACATGGTACTCAAAATGAACATCTGACATATAAAAATAAATGCGAAGGAAGGAAATTACAAAGTGTTTTAATTCAATAGTGATAACTTCACACAACTCAAATCAAACCGTGAATATTTTATGATCGGTTCTTGGAAGTACATAACTTAGACAAAAAAGCAATAGAGTAAAAAAAATTAAAATCTACCATACAAAAGAAAAGTTCAATCCAAAGATAATAATTGTGACAAAAAGTATATATTTTTTTTTGACCTTGGCTTTGGCCATATAGTCAGCTACTAACTATGAGTATACATTTAAACTCGGATTATTATCCACACAGCGTATCTAAATTACAGTAAATATACAAGGTGCACCAGAAATAACTCCTCCAATTTTCTTTCCTACTATAAAGGAATTTCGGTTATTGGACGAACTAAAGCAGTAATTCAAGGAGAAATTGAAAGAATTTCACCGGCTCTAAATTTGCATCGATCGTCAAGGTCACCATTTGGATGATATAATTTTTAAAATATGTTAGTTATTTCTGCCACACTTTGTACTTGACCTATAATTACAAAATTAATAAAAATTGCTTTTAAAAAAATTGCTTAATGTCTTTCAGTTCTTCATTACCATTAACGCACTGGTTTGAAGGTTTACATTAATGTTAGGCGCTTCATTCTAATTATTCCTCATTGACATTTAACACCATCTTTATGACATTCCAAGTCCGGGCATGCTAAATCTAACTAAAAGGGAAATGATAGTTATTTCCATTTAGGCAAAAATGTATTGAATGTAAAGTTCGCCGGTTAAACAAAATCAAAGGCCAAGACCAACAAGAGGTGTATAATCATGAACGTAAAAAAATCAATTTGAGAAAAGGAAACTCTTGTTATGTTCCATTTCTTTATTTTCAGATATTTGATACGTGTTTCGGTCGTTACGGATCATAATCAAAGATAAAACAGTTTTAAGGACCGAAACACATGTCAGTTATCTGAAAATAAAGAAAGAAAGAAATGGAACAAAACAAGAGCTTTACTTCTCCCAATTTGAAAATTTGGTTTTTATGAAGAGAGTAGCAAAATAAGTATCGATTATAGTAACAAAATCATTTAAAAACTAACATTAACTGCCAGAAAATTTCATGTAAAAGAATGGACAAACAACTAATATAAAGCAAAATAAAATCAATTGCAGATATAGAAGATGTTAAGAATCTTGCATTTCCTAACATGATGGTACGAGAATACGGACGTATTTATAATATGAACTTTGCCCTTGCTTCTTTCATCCAAAGGTTGATGTTTATTTTTAAATGTATTCTTAAGGAAGATGAAGAAAGAATAAAACAACAACAACAACAACAACAACAGCGGAAAGAGTCAATTCTTAGCCGGAGATGCCAGAAGAGCTTTATCCATCACCCATCAGAAGAATGGAAGCAAAATCAAAGATAAATCCGTCACCTACGTTAAAAGCCGAAAAGCTAATGAATCGTAGAAAAGAGATTACTGAAAGGATTTTGTTATAAAAATGGATAGTCTTTAATGCCATGACGAGCTTGAACGGCATGATCATTTAGATCTCCTGTAAAACGTTTTAGCACGTTGATCTTCGTTAATCAGATAAAGTGTTTTGGTGAGGAGTCGAAAGCCGACCATCTTTGATGACCATTTCTTCCTTTTTAAATCGAGAATACTATTCATACACTTGAGTGTTCTCAAGTGTTTGAATAGTATTCTTGGTTTAGAAATTAAGCAATATTCTACGTAGGTAATTTTCACAATCACTACAATTTTTGCTGAACAGTAAAAACCACATTTTCACAGTCGTGCATTGTTCGTAAGATGTAATTATTTTGTCATGTTACGTCTGCAGTATTGACACACTTACAGAACTGCAAGGGAAACCATACTAGCCACTGATTCAAAGAAGTTTCCACAATAGCCCACTAGCAGCGCAACCTGGTACACAAGTACACATTTAAAAATTAAAATTATCCAGCTTCAATTGCGGTCTACGCGTATAATCGACTATTATTAGACACGATTACGTTGATTTGGTATTAATTAATAATGATGATATGAATAGGTTGCAATGGTAATTGCGTATTAGTGTATAAATAAACTAACTTTTAATTATAGAGCCACCTTGCTTCAAAATTGCTTAATCTACTTTATTTTGTAAAGCTTATTTATTTACGGGAACGATTTGATACCTTATAATAAGATGGATTTTTACTATCTAGATAAAATAAATTACGGGTAATATTATCGCAATCAAAATTAAAATTAACAATTTAAATCTTAGTGAATGCTTAATTACGTATACGATGTCATACTAGCACACATTATGCACATTCTAATAGCAAATACAATTAAGGGAGAAAACTACAAAAATATAAATTTATTTTTAGTAAGTTTGAAAATATGTTACTTTTATGTAAAAATGTAGTTTAAAAGCATTGAGAAAAATTAAACTTTGATACACTCTAGCGTTGTATTGTTATGTAATCATATTTTGCTTTTATGGCAGTAATTACACACAATGCTCTAATTGGCAGATAAAATGTTTTATTGTCTGCAGAGCCGATTGTGACGCATTATTGTATTTTATCACCATTATTTTATTGTCCCATTCGGTAAACCTTATCGGCAATTGTTTAAAAAATAATGAATAATTATTCCCCAAAATGTCATATTTGCTACATGTTGATACACTAGTTAAAAATAAAGCTTAACGTAATTTAACTGCATATAATGTCTTTGTATATATCTTTGATATACTTTTCAAGGATAAGTTTATTATATAAGTTTAAAAATATTAAAATATTTAATACAAATCAAATTATTTAAAAAATATATAAAACCTAATTATACAAATGTGAGGTTACATTATGTCGATCATTTGATTGGAATATATTATTTTAAAATAAAATAAACCTTAATTTGATATAATAAATTATAATCGAATTAATAAATTAACCAGTTTTTAATGTAAAAGCGAGTGCTCAAAAAGCAATGCATGGCCCCGGAAATTCTTTCTCGGCGCAGAAGCGGCGACACAAAATATCATAAAGAAATGATTCTAACATAAGGTGATTACATGTTTATTATCCAGAATACAGAAAAAAATCTAAGAAAAAAGGAAACGAAGAAATAACAATAAATAAATACTAAATAAGACCCGGAATATTTACAAACCAGAAATGTATAGGTAAAGATGGTCAAATTATTTCTATATAATGCAATTAAGTCGTAATATTAGCATTATACACAAATAATATTATAGATCGTATGTACAAACGACAGAGCTCTAATTGTAATTAAATGTTGTGAAATTTAATCATTTTTTGGAAATTATAATTTACAGATACTTTCATATTCTTAGCTATTTTACAAGTAATGTCGAAATAAGTTAAATATTTTAATTTACAATTTTAGAGATAGTATATTCTTCTTAGGGTGCTGCTTCATAACGGAAGAATTGCCATTATGGCAATTTTCACTTGATAGTTCGGTAGATGTCTGTCCATGCCACTCTCGTATGTTTTTGAGCCTGGAAGTTCTTCGTCGCCCACTTGAACTTTTACCGTCTATTTTTCCTTCCATGATCAATTGTAGAATAGAATATCTTCTTCCTGCATGATATGTCCAAAATATTCTAATTTTCGTTTCTTGATGGCTCATTTTCTTTTTGGACTCAGTGAATAACATCCTCATTTGTTATATGTTTTGTCCATGATATTTTTAGCATTTGCCGATAGACCCACTATTAAAAGGCCTCAATCTTTTTGGTGTTATTTTTCTTAAGCGTTCACGCCTCCACCATGCATACTTAGATGCAGATTTAGGTTACGATTAGCAAGGAGCTGTTTCATATTAACGAAAGCAGCTCTCGCGATCTCAATTCATTTATTTATTTCTGTAGTTTAATCATTGTTATCTACAAACCAGGTGCCCAAATATTGGTATCCTTTTACTCTTTCGATTCTGTTTCTATAGTCAGGTCTGGGATATTATTGTTATGCGTCGTAGTCACAATCAAATATTTATTTTTCTTTAGATTTAGCTTCAATCCGTAGTGGTTTGATACAGTATTGACTTCTTTAAGCATATTTTGAAGATCCATGTTACTGGTTGCTATTAGCACAGTATCGTCTAAATACCGAAAATTGTTAATCGTTTTTCCGTTGATTGTTACCCCTCCAGCACTCTGTCAAAGTTACATTTTTTAAATAAAACAAAAATTGTGTTTTCGTTTAATTTCTCATCAACTATAAGTAAACGAAAAAAAAAGTTTTTTATGTTCAGTAAACCATCTGTTTTGTAAGACTCTAATGGCAAATAACCATTTGTTTTTAAAATTATTTCGTTTTTTCGATTACTGGTTTCTCTACTGAATCTTGAGCTATATAGTGGTGTGAAGTTTTCTTTTCTATATACCGTATGTCAAAGAGAACTATTTGGTTTATTTGTTACTGAGATAAAATGATAAGAAATTGTTGGATTTATTTGCAGTGGTGAATTTGATTTAGATATGATATTTATTTATGTGACTTACAAAGCGCAAAAAAAAATATAAGCCATCGGGCCATTTGACGTAGGTATCGTTGACATATCTAAGCCACAATTATAGTTTTTATTTTAGCAGGTTTTTATGGCTTTTGATTCAAAGTGCTTCATCTATATACTGTTGCTGACGAAAGTATTTACCCTAATCTGTCGAAGATCTCTAAGACTGCTTCTCAAGTCACATTACTGATTCTAAAAGAGGGTGTGATGCGAACAATAAAAATGAACCAAAATGCTTTTGCACAACGGAGAACTGGAACATAAGTATGGACATCGTCACCGAACGCAAGATATAATTAGCAATAAAATCATTCTACCCTTTTAAATCGCTCTACTACAGTAGGGCTTGATGTAGATATTGCCTATACTGTGCGGAATTTATTCCAATGCAGTATGTACTGGGACTATGGAGGGAAGCCAAAGTGTTTTTTATTCATAAACCAGTAAATGCCAATTATACCGAAGTCAAATTATTTAAACTAATCAGCCTCACGTCTTAACTTCTAAAGATATTAGAGAGGCTGTGCGACAAATATATCAGGGAGCAATGTGGCTTCAGCAGCGAACTTTACCGGAGCCAACACGCCTATAGGCCAGGAAAATCAACTGTATGCAGGATTAAAAGATCACTGACTAACAAATAGCAAAGAGTCAGCTCTAGAAAACATCAAAGATGTCTTTCATAAAGCTTCTTACGCTAACATAGAACAGGGTCTCAACAAGCATGCAGTCCCTACAACCGTAAATTGATGGATTGGGGCCATGCTGAGAAATAGAACTGTAACCGCATCGATAAGGCAAAAAATCCTGACACAAAAGGATGTCTACAGAACGGGGTGCGGTATCTCCGATTCTGTGCAATGTCATTAGCGACGGCTTACTATGGCAACTAAACAATACAGTGGATTACGCAAATGACGTGGAAATTCTACTCATTGAAAAACGCGAGTGTGTTTTGTCTAGCCTAATGAAGAACGCTCTCAAAATCATAGAGGAATAGTGCCAAAATGGTCGCTCTCGCTTAACCCCAAGAAGACAGAATTAGTACTATTCACAAGAAAGAGAAAGATCAATATATGTAGACTTTCCAAACTCTTTAACAACCAGTTGTGCTTGGCAAACGAGGTGAAATATCTCGGTATAATACTGGACTCCAAGTTCAACAAGAAGAACTACTAGAACACAAGCCCTAAAAGCCTACGTCGCCTTCTGGCAGTACACAGTTCCACTAGGACCAACTGCAATCACCAGACAGCTCTGCATATGGAGCATTAACCTTGTGGCCAAGAATAAACCAATCGGTAACTAAAAAGCAGTTAAACCAACTACAACGATTGGTGTATCTGGCTATTTACGGGCGCATAATACCCATAGCTGTAATCGAAACTCTATTGAACCTGACGCTCTTTCACACACATGTAAGGGAGGTGGCAATAAGCGCAGCCCTAAGACTAAAAGCAAATGGCACGTGGACTCTGACATCAAACGGCGTGAAACGCGGGAGAATACTGAGAAAGGCGGGAACTAAATGAATCTCCCGACAGTGACAGCAATGATGTTTATACTGACTTTTCTAAGAATCAAGAAGGGACAAAGGTAGCATTTACTACCAAGAAATCGATCTGAGACTCAGCATCTCCCTAGGTAAAAATGTGACGAATAGCCAAACGGAACTGTCCGGGATACTCGAAGGTTTTCGGAAATTACTGGAACTGGCAGTCTCGAACAAATCCATTCTAACTGAGAGCAAATCAAGAATAGCTGCGCTATCGAGAACAAGGGTGGCCAGCAGTATAATAGTGGAGTGCAGGTAAGCTCTAGAAAAACTCGCCGCAACCAACAGAGTTACAATATCCTATAATAAGGGAAATTCGAATAATCAAGGGAACGACTGGGCTGACAGGCTAGCCAGAATAGCTGCTCTGGAGAGGGTACGAGAATACATCTTAGGTGGTCCGTATTTAGAGAAGAGCCGCCAGATTGGTCAAAGCTAGGCAATACTCCACACGACCAACTGCACGACTTCACAAGAAGTTTAGGTTGGCTTGCGGAATATGGCTCAGGAGGTGGCACAAAGAACCAATAAATGGTCTGCGACCATTTAGTCGACCGCCACAAACCAATCAATCAATGTGGCTGGTTGTAACTGCCTTTAATTAAAGAGAGTGCATCGTTGGCAAGAATTTGGGTAAATAAGGAACTTACAAGAATTTTGAGAAATCGAGCTGAATATCTGAAAATAATTCTGCTTCCTCTGCCTCTGGTTAAAGCTATTTGGCCACTTATTTGGTTAACATTTGTGTTGAATATCCTATGGATATTTTTATGGGTCATAGAAAAGCTTCGTTGTAGTGAATTTATGTTAGTGAGTTCAGCTTTCGATAACTAGAGGTTTTATTTTATTTTTTTCTGGTACTTTGATTTTGGCTTTGTAAGTTTTTTCTATGTGGATGTTAGGGTCTTAATTTAATAAAATAGTGAGTTTATTTGTTAGTAGATATTTTCCACTTATTTGGTTAACATTTGAAGATCCTATGAATATTTTTATGGGTCATAGAAAAGCTTCGTTGTAGTGAATTTATGTTAGTGAGTTCAGGTTTCGATAACAACATGTTTTATTTTGTTTTTTTTTCTGGTACTTTGATTTTGGCTTTGTAAATTTTTTCTATGTGAAGTTAGGGTCTTAATTTAATACAATAGTGAGTTTATTTGCCAGTCTATATTTTTTATTTTTACAGAGACTGTCTCAAAATATACATAGGTTAAACAGACTGAGGTTTTTCAGAATGAATTAACTTCGAGTTGTCTACATCAATAACAAAAGGATATCAACATTGCAAACCATCTATTATACGTTGGGTATTCGTTCAATAACGAATTCGAGATACTCCATTAAGAATTGAAAAAGAAACTTAAACTTCTTCGAAAGCCTGAAAATCAATAAAATAATAGACACCTGCCTTCTGCTGCACGACCAAACGGATATTAAAAGAAAATATACAGGTCTTCTGCTGAACAACCAAATGGATATTAATTGACCACCTTTTCTTAACATGTATAATTCAAACAATAGAAAGCCTCCAAATCTCTTACCTGTACTCTTATAACTGTTTAAACCGCGCGCAAAATATAGAGATTCCATTTCTTCGACTAGAGAAGCCACAGTGTGGCGAAACAATTGTTGCAAGTGTAACGCAAAATAAGATTTTTTGAAAATTCAAAACGTGGTTTTACTTTAACGTTTTAAAAGTGCCTTACGTCCTGTTAAAATAATCAATTCTTACGGTCTTTTTGTAATTTTTGGCAATTGAGTATTTCTCAGTATTGCTGCTATTCTAGAGTAAATGGTTATAGAGAATGTACATTGGGTTTTTTATAACGGATTCAAACGCACAAATTTTGTTCTCAATTATGGTTTTGAATGTACAAAATTGTGGCGTCACTGTTATGGATACCATCAATTAAGCGTTGTCACGTATCCAATCCAAAAATCTGTTGCTTTTCGCATTTTTGGATTAGAATTAACTTGCGAAGTTATCTAATTTTTATGTCGTTTTCATTCAGGACATTGCAATCTAGCACATTTGTAATCATATCTTTTAAACTGGTGTCAAATAGCTGATTAATATTAGACCAAAGTTAACTACTTTTACATTTAGAACATACGATCCTGCTTTCATTATCCGACAAATGCATTAAAATCAAAAATGTGTCCTACTGAAAATAAAATTACTTCAGATCCCTCAATATATTTTCACAAGCAGATCTCGCTCAAGCTTTGCGTTATTTTTGGTTTATGGAGATGTTTAATAAGATCTTTCGTGTGTGAATATATGAAGTAATATTTAAATTTGTTAACTGTCTGATTTAACTTTTTATAGTTGGTATTATTAGATTTGGATTAATGATTTAGAATACTTCGCCTTGGTTTTATGGATTACTTCATCTATTAATCTAAAGTATTGGACTGACGTTAATTATTAGCAATTTTTATATTGTAATAATTTCTTTTAATGTTGACTATTCCACTCCTATTGTATGTAGCCAATGAATATGAGGCATGTGATATTTTTTAGCCAATCACGTCAATTTTTAAGTGAATAAACACCAAGTTGCTGTTTATTCACCTGAATAACCTGAAGTTAGCTATTTCCCGACAAATGAATTGAATTAGCCTTGATAAAAAAGCGAAAAACGTTGTTTCTACGTATGTCAGTTGCAAGTAGGTTATAAAATCAAAAGGTTTGGTAACACTTCATCATCCATAATAAATGCGACGGTGAGAAGTTCTGCACCAAAAAATCAAACTTAAACATGATCGTGTGTTTGGAAACGATTTGAAGAAATCTGCGCCGATAAAAACTACCAGTTGTTAGCAAAACTTTAATGGAAACTCTTGCCGCGATTATGATGACAATTAAATCGGAATAAATTTTGTTTTTAGCGCATTCAAGTTTGTTGCTTAATCGCGATTTTTATTCGAGCAACTGATAGAAAAAATCACTCGCCTGGCGGCTCGTGATTTTTTCGTGACAGTTGCTCTCATTAAAATCGCTAAGCAACAAACTTTCATGCAAAAACAAAATTTATTCGAGTAAATTGCCATCACTTATGGTATTACTTGTGAAAATTTTCTATGGAAGGATGAACTATGCGTCAATCTTTTATAAATAGCAAATTTTCACGTACAAAACTGAGTTTGATGCACCAAGAGGGTTTATAGCTTAAGCAAGATTTAATTTACTACTATATTTTTATTCTAGCACAATGCATTTGTTCAATTGTTTAGGAACTTAAGCGTTGGAAATCCATTTTCAATAAATAAACCAAATTTAAAAATCTGGTAGTGTCGTTATCTTAATATTTAAACGCATTTGCCATCGCAGTAGTCTTAAGGAAGAAAGTATTTCTTTATAATAGTGCTCCTTTTAAAAACTCTTTGGATTCATTAGACGGGAGACCAATTTTAAATGAAAAAGACTCTGCATTTTGATTGGCAGTTTGTTTTGTATATTCAAAGGTATAAGGTTTTACATTATTTCAATATGTTTGTATGTTGGTACTTGATACACACATATCATAATACTATGTAAAAATCGAGCATTTCCTGTTCGCAATATCCCGATTAAAGCCAGCCTTCTTTTCATTGATTACACCTGAACTCTTTCGACCTTTATCAAAGAACTGAATATATTTGTCTCCTGATTTAATTTAAGAAATATATTCGTCTTCAACATAAAATGAAAAATTTCAAATATAAACTTGGTGACTCTTTCAGCAACTCGTAGTGATTACGTTCGTTCACTTATACATTTTTATTCATAGTTATAATATTCCAAATGATTAAATCCATGTATGTTTTGTTTTAATAGATATGTATTTTTGTAACACGTATTGTGGATTTTATAAATTTCAATTGACCCTGGGGTCTTTTCCAGAAACGTATCAAAGGAAAATCTAATATTAAAATAATAAAACAAAACAAAAAATTGGCACAAATTGACAAAGACATGACAAAATACACAAAAATCTATTAATGGATTGACGTACGCAGACAGGCAAGAATTATAAATTTTGTCACAATAGAATCTCATGTTAATGTTTTTAGCAACAAAGTTTTTATGGTAATATTTGATCTTCAAGCCCCAGTAATATTCGGAATTCACTAATTTAAAAAGTGATGTCAGTTTAAACCTTATGAATATAAGAGTTAATTCCATAACCAGAAAATCTCATCTTCTATCCCATTTCATCACCGATTAAAAATTTAAAATTATAATAAATAAGTATAATAACCTTTCCTTTATCAATTAAAATTCTTAACTTTTTTTAACCTTTTTCTTTTATCTCTTTTAAATTCACAATTATGAAGTTTGATATTCTCTGATAAAATACATAAGCGGATAAATTAGGTTTTAAGTTTTTGAGCCCTATTATTAGTATTAAGCTTTTGTCATTTTAAATATTTGAACAGAAAAATTGGATATGTTTTAAAGAAAATAATAAATATTCCTTTGAAAATTTAATACAGAGACACAAATGACTTCATAGGGTCAAGTATTTAGACTAGACGGAAAATGTATTAAATATATCTATTAACTATGTAACATCTTACAATCTAAAATTTGAAATCTTTAATTAAAGAAGAATTCTGTTATTAGGAACACCCTAAGTATTTTATGAATTTTAACAGTTGGAACAATATAATTTCCTTTACCTGTAACAAATACCTCGGAGTGAGATTTCCCATTCATTCTCTAGTACTTAATTAAATTGAATAATTTTCATAACTTATCCCATTCCGGTATCTTTTTGTCATCGCCGTCCTTTCAACCCTTTTACCGGGCGTGAAAAATGTGCGACACGGCGAGAATATCAATTTGTAATTAAGATAATGCGAACGGGCGAGACCCTTCGCAGCTATTCCGCGAGAAGGTCGGCGGGCCGGGGAAAATATTGATGCAGAAATCAAATCGCATTAAGGGGCTGATTTGTAAGTTCCCGGGGAATTCGGGAGCGAGGAGCGCGAATTTTATGGGCGCAATCTCGCTGAGATTCCGCGCCCATCAAAACACAATAATGAATGCAAAAGGAAACGTTATCGTGCATCGATGAGCTCGATGCGAGGGTTGATTTGGCGGAGGGAGAAGATATCGAACGGGGCCAATGGAATGTCGTATCATAATGAAGTCGTTAGTGGTTTTAATGAGAGAATTTCAACTAATTATAAGTGGAATTTATGTTCGTATTTTTAAAACTATAGAAAATGAGTTATTTTTAATTTCGAACATTCTCTAAACCTTTATAAATTAACATAAAATGAAATTATAAATGGAGCTTTTTTTATTTTTAAAGTATGTTAGCAATCCGTAAACATGTTTTATTGTTAGCGTTCATAAAAAAAATTGCTAACATTGTTAAATACTTTTCAATAAGTGTAGTACAATGCGGCGATATTTGGTATGTAATTGTGTTTTGTTCAAAAATATATATATTGCAACGCTTCCATTGTTTAAAACGGGTAAATTAACGTGAAACAATTTTATTGGGAAATTTTATTTCGTGTACAAAAATACGCGTGACCCTTCTTAGTCTACAATAAATAAATCAATAATAAATAATATAAAGTGGTAACTAAAATTGAATAATAAATAATGGTTAGGTTTGGGTAATTTATTTAATACCCGCATTAAACTTATTGATGAGTCCTGGCCAAACGGGTTAAATTAATCATCAATAATTAATGTCAATTTCCATTACCTGAAATATTCATTGGACAAACGGAGTGCCTGTTCAATTGACCGAAGAAGTGCAGGACGATGAAATAATAAATAATTTAAGATATGATTACGTGTCGACACTGTTACATCTAACGATGACATCAATTAAAACTAATGAACTAGGATCGCTGTTAATCAGCATACCATTTAATTTTATATGCCCTGATAATTGGTTGCCAGATGTCGAGTGCGTAATATCCAAAGTTATCCACCTTCGCAGTACAGTTTATGATATACTCAATAGGAATAATTTGCATGTTAATGATTTAAAGCACTTAATAGTTGAAACCGGCCCTAAAGGTGATAAAGTATTTTGTTTAGATTTACAATAGGAAATATAATCTTCTGCATTAAGAAGAAATAAATTAAGTCGTTTGACAAAGGACTAGAAACGTTGAATACAAGGGGCGTTTGAAAAGTCCGTCAAAAATTAAACACTACTAACGTGTTTTAATGAAAACCTTTTTTTATTTTTCGACATAGTCTCCTTTTAGGCTTATACACTTCTTCCAACGATGTTCTAGTTTGTTGATGCTTCCGAATAATAGAATTTATCCATGTCTGCAAAATCCATTAGGGTCTGCAATCACCTTTTCGTTTGAATAAAATCTTTGTCCCGCCATTAACTTCTTCAAATTAGGGAACAGATAGTAGTCCGAAGGAGCCATATCTGGAGAATAAGGGAGATGTAAAATGCGTTGGAATCCTATTTCCATTAATTTTGCGACACCAACTGCTGTGTATGCTGGTGCGTTGTCGTGATGGAAACGGACTTTCTTGTGGGCCAATCGCGGGAGTTTTTCTTGCAGATCGGTTTTCAAACGGTCCAATAATGATAAATAATATTTACCTGTAATAGTTTTACCCTTTTCCAGATAGTCGATGAGGATTATCCCTTGCGAATCCAAACAGACAGTCGCCATAACATTTCCGGCCGAAGGAACAGTCTTCGCCCTTTGGAAACCACTTATAAACTGTTCTAATCGAAGGTGCAGAGTCACCATAATGTTTATCAAGCTTCTCTTTAGTTTCCTAATGCTTTTTTCCTTTCACAAAGTAATGTTTAATCACCACACGAAATTCTTTTTCGTCCATTTCTTGAAAATCACTCGACTTCCTTGATTCACACGAATGCCAAACACAAAGAAATCGAACAATATGGCTGAAACTTGATGTGCGTTCAAGAGATGCTACTAACTAAACATGACCTCGATACGCAGCGGAGGTGCCATCTCTCGGACTTTGCACGGACTTTTCAAACACCTTAAACTATAAACTCAAATATAGATTTAAGGTAGAATACACCTTAATTTCACATATTATTATAATATTGTCTTCATTATTTTTATTGTTTTTAATTCAATTAATGAAACTATTGATCTTTATATAAGATACTTTAAGATCAGGTATTTTTTCTGAAGTCATATTTGATTTTCCAAAAATATGAGACACTGCGTTATTCCTACATTCAGATATAGCGGCTATTTTTTTTTCAAAAAGACAAGAAAAGTCAATTATGCAGCAGCTAAAAATCTCATTAGGCAGCATTCAACTGGTGCTTTCATCATTGTTTGCATTGAACACTTAATCAGTAGTACTGAAACCTTAAGTTAAGACAAGTTAGTGATCATGTTAATGCCAAAGGAAAGTTCTGAACTTAACTGTTGCGCTTAAAATAGCACTGAGTTAATTTTTACTGTTTTTAAGAATAATTCGATAGGTCGTTATGAATGGGGCGTAGATATTTTGACTGGTCCGAATTGAGTTGCAGTAAATTAACAAAATTAACTACATTTTTTTTTGACAATATGCCTTATATATTAACAAATTCAATGTAAGTTATTTAAGCTTATACGTTGTTTACTTTTACTTCGAAAATTTCACAACAAATTCCTATATTTAACCCAACTAATCAGCATAAACAAAAACATGCACTTTCAGAAATCAATGAAGAAAAAACAGTGTACAGCCGGACTAGGGGATAAAATATTGTAGTGAGCAATAAAAGACTTCTCAAAAGAGGTGGTAGAATGGGTTTGAGGAAGAGGAACCAGGAAAAGCGGCAATTGATGCAAAGAGTTTTAGAAGACTAAATGAAATCAGTGATCAAATATTTAATATGGCAGTAAAAAAGTGTTTTTACTACGTACTTCAGGAACAACAATTGAAATCGTTCGCCGAAGGTATCGCTTATACTTACACATATTCACTTCATATTACCAAAATAATAATTAATGTTTCCAGAATTAAAAATAGTTGATTCCTAAATAATAAACAAGTGAGCCTGCAGATTATACGCAATGAAAATACTAGCGACTTATAAAATAAAGATGTGCAGATTTAAGGAGACGGGTCCGATAATACATATATGAAACTGAAGGAATCTAATGAAGAATGGAATAGAATAAATGTATAGAAAGTTGTTGCTTATTAAATTCTAAAATGCATGCAGTGGCTTCCAGAAAAGATGGAATAGAAAGGAAAAATTCATAATGAGGGGAGTATGTTTTAGAAACGTGAATATAGTAATTTATTTAAAATATGGTAGGTACAAGGGAGGTTGACAAGTTATTGAAGAACTTGGTATGGACAAAAGTTAACTTGATTAGAAGATAGCGGCATGGAAAGCTGGATACAAGGAACATATATTAAATATGTATTAGATATGAGTAAAATTGATTCCCGCAGGTACTCCGGTGAAGATACGGTGGAGTATGTCAGGAGTGGATGGCAATAAACACTAGATTAGGATGCTAAATTTAGAACGTGAAGAATATAAATTATAATTTTAGTTCATTGCATATTATTATTGTAATAATTAGATGCTTTCACCTCACAAAAAACAAATGAATGTACCATTAAAATCTTTAAAGTTAAATATTAAGTTTTTATTAAAATATAACCATTTTCATGTTTACTATTGTTCTATAATTAATTAGTATTTTATTGGGTCTTCTATTAAGCGTTTTCTATTATTAAATTTAAATAAAACAAAGTGTGTGGGAGATATTACTCAGACGCATAAATGAGGCTGAATTTCACCGATAGCATGGGTTATAATGACTTTGAGAGCCGTTGTAGTTGCTAGCTTATTTGCATAGACATAGACTTAAGAAAACCCCACAAGAAAAAGTCAAACAGGATCAAATCTCACGACCTCGGTAGCCAGTTCACATCACCTCCAGGTGAGATGAGCATTGCTTCAAATGCAGAATGTGCATTATGGAATGAGCTGTATGACCCTGTTGAAACCATATGTCGCTGGTGTCTATATCAATTCAGGCCAAAAGAAGTTGGTAGTAATCGTTGAATAATAGCAATCGCCGTTGACAGTGATGTCCAAGCCAACGTTGTTCTCAAAGAAATATAAACCGATGACGCCGCCAGACAAAACTCCACAGCAAACAGTAACCTTTTCGGAGTGCATTGGATGCTCTTGGATCTCATGGGGGTTGGTAAATTTTACAATTTTGTTTGTGACGTACTCATTTATCCATAACAGGCCTATTTCTGGATAAATGAGTATGCCAACAAACAAAATTGTCAAATTTACCAACCCGCACGAGATCCAAGATGATTTTTTGATGAAAATTAAGCTTAGTTTCCAACTACTTTTTGGTCCATACATCGATCGTTGAATATGGTCGTTTAACTTAAGCTCCTGAGCCAGTTTAATTTTGCACGAGTGCAGGCCCAAGTCACGACGCAAAATTCGTTTAAGTGTGGTCTACGAAATGCCAAGTTTTTGTGAGCGATGTGAAATCGACTGCCTCCGATTCTTATAAACACTTTCACCGACAGCGGCGATGGTTTCGACAGATTTTGCGTTTTGTCATCGTAAGGGTATTGGTTCATTGATTACTGAACCAGTGAACTCAATTTGCACGATACTGCAATTTATCCTATAGGTAGGACAATTATGGCGACCGTAGAAACGGCAAAGCGCGCGAAACGTTGCCCAAACAGAACAAAAACAATTTTATCATTTGGCAAAATAAACTGAATAAATGACAGCCAATTTGACTGATTAATGTTCAATAATAAGTTTATTATTTATTAGTCTTTAGCTTCCTTTCAAAAAAATGAAAAAAATACATACGAATATACAAAAATATATAACAAAACGTACAAAAATTTTGGATGGATGAAGCTGGGCGGAGTTCATGCAGCTGCGACGTTCTTCCACTCTAACCCTTGTTATCCATGATGCTGAGGGTGCAAATATCCTCTTGGACACCTGTATTCTTCTTTATATACTTGTATATACTTTTTTGCCTCCTTTTTTTGGTCGTTTATGTCATCATGACAGATATGACATATACATTTATAAAATGAAAAAATATTTTAGTTTTTAAGTGGTGGTACTACTGTTTTTTAATACTTCCCGTCAATCAATAATGTCCATTATAACTGAAATGGTGTATTATATTATGGTAGTTATTAATAACAAATTTCATTTAAATCGAATAAAACGTTTAATTGTTATAAACAAATGAAATAATTTTTTTAGAACTTTGAAAACAAATTCCGGCTTAACCGTAAACTTTCGGATGTAGATATGTTGGGTTAAATCATTATATTTTGACCCCAGGATTCGGTGGTCCAGGCAATTCCCCACATTAACGGGACATCCTGTGGATATGTTCGGGAAGTCCCTATTGGAAGACCCAATATTATTTGATGTTATCATTTTGAATCCATTTCGAATCTTTCTCCTTATGAAAAGAGTATTTAATAAATTCCATACTTCTTCTGCTAGATTCTTGATAATGTTTCCTCGAGGCATTTGTAGTAAAAGATTTTATTGAAAAGTAAAAATAACCAATAAAATGGTTTAATAAAAATCTACGAAATATGTGGGAAACATTTGAAATTCTTGCTAATATATATAAAAAATTCCCTACTGACCAGAATAGGAAACAATTTAATAACTATAGAACAACCTATAGAGAAGCCATTAAAATGGCAAAAATAACATCAAACGGTGAATACGTTTAAAAACACTGATAATTATCATAGATCTATATGGAAAATTATAGGTTCGAGCAGGGCTATACTACTTAATTAGACTCTAGCGTAGCCTGCAGTACTTTTAATGATTTCTTTTCTAAAATTGCAGGGGCTTTTAAAAGAGATATTTCGCCGATCTCTTACATTTTACGGTTGACTGTAATACGACATTAAACTTTTAAGAAGTAACTGCAGTAAGGATTCGGAATGCATTTACAAATACTAAATATTCTAAGAGCTCGGACATATATGGAGTGGATATTTTGAAGCCTGTTATAGATATAATTTCAGTTCCCCTAACCAGATTATTCAATGATACAATTGTAACTAGAATTTTTCGCAAAACTTTAAAATGTGCTAAAGTTGTTCCCATATTCAAAAAAGGAAACACAGGGGAAGCCAATAAATACAGACCTACAGACCAATTAGTCTTTTGCCAGTAATATCTAAAGTAATTATGAAAGATCAATTCACTTGTTACTTAGATTATAATAATTTATTTGCACCTAATCAATATGGCTTTCGTAGCGGAATGTCAACTATTTCGGCCATTCAAGCATTTACAGATTATATATGTATATGTTTATATATCTATCATGCTGACATTATCAGCTAGAAAGTCTGTCATAAAAGGGGATAAAAAAGGAAATAAAAGCAATATTAAATGAATCCGGATGCCCAAGAGGATATTTACTTCCTCAGCATTGTGGAGAAGGAAGGGTTTGAGTGGAAGAACATTTTGTGATTGTGAATTCCGCCCGTGTTTCGGTCGCCCAAACGATTAATAAATAAATAAATATAATCGAATGCTTTGAAATGGGATCCTATTCTATGCCTACACTTTTCGACCGCAGCAAAGCATTCGATTGCATTATCATAGAATATTAATTAGCCATATTTAGTAGATTAATCACCTAAATATGGCTTCAGCGTTAGCAGTGTCAAATTTAAAATACAAGAAACATAATGTATGTATACAGGAATATGAATTTTATTAATGTCTCATAGAAAGTGGTATACCACGAGGGTCCGTTTTGGGACCCCTTTTATTTTTAATATTTATTAATGATTTTCCTCATTAAATTGGAAACAGTAATTCGATACTGTTGGCCGATAATAGCCCTCTCGGTAGTGAAGGGCACAGCTATAAAGAAGCTTTCTACTTAAATTTAATAAAATAAAGTCTAATCCTATCGAATATTTTTCCTCCAATAAATTGTCCCTAAATACCAATAAAAGGGTTGAAAGAATCCAACGTTAACTTGGATAGCAAATGACGATTATGTAAGTGTCTAATTAGATGGATCAATTTATGGTTTAAAAGCATTGTCCAACAAATATTCACATAAAATTTCATTGACATTTCTCATTTAGGATTATGCATCATGCATGCATCCTCCACCATTTTATTTCTTCATCATTAACTAGTATTTTATTAACTTTTTATTTATATATTTTACAATGATTCATTCACAATTTTATTTATACGCCGTTTTATCTATATATCGTCTATATTTGCTCATTATTATTATGTAGTATTTCTTAACTATGGTTTGCCTATCATATTCCTTGGTAATTATTTCAACTCAAACTTAAAAGCGGTTAAAGAAGTTTTCGACCAAATTACTTATTATTTAATTGGCCCAATATAATTTAAATTTACAGCTGTCTTATATAGTATATGTTCAGTTCAGAGCTATAAAATACCATGCAAATTTCTTATTTACTATTTATTTATTTATGAGTACATCTTTGGACTTCTTTCTTAAAAAATGATATATACAACAAATCAATTTAAAAAACGTACTTCAGATTTTGGACGGAAGAGGCACGGGCGAAGTTCATAATCACAAAGTGTTCTTCTACTCAAACCCCATATTCCGGCTAAATAACTAATTTAAGCCTAATATGGTTTTTATACTGCAAATAATCCATACCTGTTTAAAAGAGTCAAACAGTAAGACTTATAAAATTTATAGCCCTAATTACTACAAGTGTTCACTTTTATCTCAAGAATTTAATAGTTAATCAATTTTTTTCTTTATCAGTTAGTTTTAGCAAACTGTTAAAAAGATTTCACTAACAACTAAACTAAATTGATACGAACGCTTTGGTACTAAAAATGATGAAGTTGTTATACTACTATCCCTGTATTTATCATGTTATTGTGATTTGAAATATATATATTAATTTCATATAACTTTCACAATTCTTGGTTAAATAGACTTCAGTTAACTATATGTCATCACAATCTCAATAAAAGATTTAATTTAAATCCTCGGTTTAAAATCCACTTTTAGTTTTTATTTGTTTTTTTAACCAACTATATCCAGTCCAATCACCTAACCTAAACCCAAACCTAAGAATATCGCTATGTTTTATTGTTTATCTTCTGCAAAGGAAAAGACGCAACGCAAGCTAATAAAAAGTTATGTTCTCTGTTCAGTAAAAATTTCTTAATAGAACGACAGTGCCGGAATTAGTTTGCCAAATTCCGTTCCGACAATTTGAAAGGCCAGTTGAAGCCGAAGGCGATAGAATAAAGGCATTAATCGAAGTAAATTACTGTGATACTGTTACCGGCACTAGTTGACAAGCCCCGCTAACACCTTTTTTTTCTAAATTATTTATTAAATGAGTGACCTTCGCGCCAATAACAAATACTCGTACTTAGGGTTGCAGACGAAATCTTTCACGCTCATATCCGAGTATCTACGACAAAGGGCATGTACGACCAAAGATCGGTACTTCATCATAATCCATCCAAGCAACGGGAGAAGCAGCTACCTATTTTAAAAAGGTTCCGCACTGATGATGGGAAACTCAAAAATTCAAAAATTCCACCCAAACGGAGCCTCTTCGGTTCCTGGAAATACGTCGTCCGCATGACCCTCCGTTTTTTCTCTTCCTCTGACGTCACGGTTTTAGCCCTGCCAATGGAAACAATGGATGGAGATGGACCAGATGTGAAATTCGCAGTCAAAGAACAAAGCCAATCACACAGTCATCGAATGAAGAGAAAGACCATCACACTGATACCAAACACGCCCTAGGTGTCTTGATGCAACACTACGAGAAGGAAAGTTTTTTCTTATTTTCCCAAGAAAATTGTCGTCTGCAACACAGGACCAAAGTAACAAGTATATCAAAAGATTCAGAATTTAATTCCGCATCTTCTGATATGCATCACGCTATCACGAGACATACTCGATCCTAATCAATTAGATTTTTTTGTAATTATACCCACATTTGGACGGCGATCAACTCGTGTGATATATATACAGATGAGTATTTTTAATCTACATACGGTGACCCACTACAAAATTAGATTAGATTACATTTAGTTGTTTTTTTTTCTATAATTTGTCTAAATTGTAAAACTGTGGGTACCAAGACGGTCAGAGGGGTAATAGCCAATCAACGAGTAAGTTAACCCTCGGTTGTTATTATTACTGTAATTTAAATTGTGCGTTATTGTTTCTGTGTATATATGTATATTTTTTTGTTTTGTTTATTTCATTTTGTCGTTAAAAATTTATTTGCAGCATAACGCACTAGTTTCCAAACGTGTTCTTCACTTTTCTTCGTGAATAATTTTAACATCCGTATAAATTATTCTAAATTAACCTCCACTTAATTTCCTTTAGTGATTCTGCATCTCCGATGAGCTAGTTATGTCCTATTTAGGGTAATTTAACGGGTAATCGAACAAACCCCTGTTAATAACACGACTCAAGAGGTTGCAAAAATATTAAATATTTCTCAAATTCTCAAACGACCTTGAAAAAAGCATTTGTATAAGCTGGTATATGTTAGTATACTCAAAATTTAAGTACGATTTGAACTTAAAGAAATTCATTCAACAGAGCTCATAAACGCCTCGCCCTGAAAAACAATAAAAATTATCAATTTCTCAAACGTATTATCACTGGCGATGGGGAATGGATGGTTTACAACAACACCGTGCCAAAATGATTATGTTACAAGCCCGGCGAACAAGCTGCAACTACTTAGAAAGCAAATATCCATAAAAAAGATTACAAATTGGTCGTGCATTTTCAGCCAAACTATCAATACGGCTGTGTACTTTTGCCAAATGGAAAAATTGAATGAGACCTCATCTAAAAGTGGAAAAAATTGGCAAATTTTAAAGGTGCCGGAAGTTGCTAGAGCTTGTATGATACTTTTATGGACTACACTATAGTCAACAGATCTTGAGCCGACCTACTTCGATTTGTTTCGACAGTTGCAAACAAACAAACAAATTTAATTCAGACAATCGTGTTAAGCATATGCTTCATTATTTTGCTGAAATAGGCCTGAAGTTCCTAGAGCGTGATATCATGATGTTACTTGAAAGATGGCAAAAATGGTCATTGTATTAAATGGTTAATACGTAAGTTAATAAAATTAATTCATTCTATATTATAGTAAAAAACTGTAATGAAATAATTTCTTATTTGTAATAATACAAAAGAAGTACCTCCTTACCTTCGTTTGATGTCAATAATATTAACATATAGGTATCGCTGTTATTTATTAATTAATTTTATTTTATTTGTTTGTTTTAATTATGTGCCAACAAAAAATCTAATACATACAAAAATTAAATAAATAATATTCAGACTTAATTTTGGCTGCACGAGAATTTGGCAGAGTTGATCTCCCACTCGTACCTCGAACA
Source organism: Ontholestes murinus (assembly GCA_963969525.1). Lineage (NCBI taxonomy): Eukaryota > Metazoa > Arthropoda > Insecta > Coleoptera > Staphylinidae > Ontholestes > Ontholestes murinus. The sequence continues at coordinate 32,901 of CAXAKX010000199.1, forward strand.
AGTAAGTTCTTCTGCTGACGTCCATGTCGAACAGGAATACACCAGAAACCAATGAACTATATTTAGGTTTAGGTTTGCCATACATTTAGGCAATTTTATCAGTAATGTGGGAATAATATATCAACTTGACTGACAAAAATGTTTCGTTAAATGAAAGAGAATTCAATTTTTAACCCCTATGACTTATTATTGATGTAAAGTAAAAATAATACCAATAAAATTATCAGTCTCTTTTATTTAAGTAATATTACGATGGTTAAATATTTACTTATTTATTTTCTACAAAATTGTCTATGACTTATTGATTAGGGTAAAAGTAACCCTTTGTCATTACATAATATTTTATACAAAATCCATTTACCTAAAATACGCAATTAAAATTGCCATGATACAAACGAAACGCAAATAACATTTCGCCATTAAATCCACAATAAAATTTCCATACATTTCCAAACAATGTATATTTAGTCCACACGCGTGACCGTGTTAATATAAATGGGGCTAAAATAACAAAACGTAGTTTTTCCGACAACTAATTTTAGCAAAAACTGTATCCAAATTAATTAACTCGTACTGCAATAAAAGGAAATTAAATAATAAAATGTACCGTACCGATTTTAACGAGCGCTTAATCAAATTTTACCCAATTATATAATATAACGTTAACTAACCGTGTTAGTCCGAATTGTGTGATTGTTTTTTTTTTGTTACAATCAAAAGAAATTCCAATATAACAATGAAAAGTAAAGCGGTATAATTATTAATTAATTAGTTTGCAAAATTCTACATGCAATGATTAATTTTCATAATATTTATTATGTACAATATGTTAAAAAAAATTATAAACCTTAACAAGATTACTAAATATGTTCAGTATCGTAAATAAAAATAAAATCTCTGGGCTTATTATTTAGAAAGGTGCCATGGAATTAGAATAAGATGTTGAAAAACGAGTTGATCTTCAATATTTTGTTAAAATTTAATTTAATTATATAATTATATATATCGTACTTCTGAATGAATGAGTGGTATGGTGACATTGAAAAGTGCTTGCAGCTATTTATGGAATATGTACTGAAAGTAGTAATAATAGGGTCCATTAATAGGTATTATGGTGACCTTCAAATGCGCTTGAATGTGTTTATGGAATTCGTCCTAAAATATGCAGATATCACGCAAGTCTGTGCATAATATTTTTAGAAATGAATAATTATTTCGCAGAATTATACTTTTAACATTGGAAAATACGTACTCAAATACTAGTAATACTTCGGATAACGATAAGTATATTTGTATTCAACCCCTTGTTTGTTAAGCACTGTTTAGTGGGTTATGTATTATATGTTTTCTCTCAGAAAAGCTACCTTATCACCAACAATCTCAATGATTGTGCTTCTTTCCTTATAACATCCTTCCTCTGCATTTGCAGACGTGTTTCGTATTGTCGCAACAATGTTATTTTAAAGAGATCATGACTCGCTCGAGTTGTTTTATATACTTATGTAAATGCCTGTCTTAATAGAAATAAACATTATCTTTATTACATTAAAATATATTTTGTAACTTCGCATATAAACTCAATATTATCCTTGCTTCTGTCTGTAATATACTACTAAAATACAGCACTTTGTAATTATATTTATTTTATTTTACATATGCGAAATAATCAAAACAAATGGTGCATAATAACGATATAAATACAAAACCGGTTTTTCTTAATTTTGTGCTGCATTATTCATATCTAATGTTTGGTAATTTACGCTTAACTTATAGTTACAAAATACCTGATTACTCTATCAAAATATAAATGTAAATGAATCCCTGCTTTAATATTTATAGATTATGGTATATTAAACTTATATTTCAATAATTAATTTGGTCATTAGTAGACAATTTTCAAAGCTTGTACCCTTTTAAAATATTTACAAAAAACTAAGGATCATCTTATAATAATTTTATTTTTACATAAAAGCCTGTACTTCAACTGACTGCCAGTAATTCACGATCATTTTAAGCAATTTCACAGTGGGCCTAAGCCTAAAAATCCTTGTCAAACTGAAAAAAAAGTATAGAGTCGTAAAATTAGATATAGAGGGCACTTGGTGTACACGGATTCAATGCTGGAATGATATTTTAATCGCCAAGGTACTTTTAATGACCCCGTGAAGTAAGAAAACCGTAAACCGTGAAAAATGGCCGTTTTGAAAGCTGCGATTGGGAGTATCCTACAATCGTAATACAGAATTCTGGCCTTGATCTACGGCTTCCAATAATGTATTGTACTCTAATAGGTAAGTTTCACACATATCCACACGTATATATACAATATATCTTTACAAATTTTGCGTTCCTTTAAATATTATTTCCATATTGTAAAATATGTACAAATTTTTTGGTATGAAAATTTCTGACAAGTTTGTATTTCTATACAGAATAATTGAAAACCAAGAAGTAGTTGCTAATACATGCTAACAAACTTATAAACTCCTTACTGTGCAGCGCATTGTTGCGCGATGTTGGAATTGGCATTTGGATATTCCAAAACCGTCATTTATGGGATTTTGTAGGCCTATTCGGTTGCAATTCTGATAATAGTGGTTCCTAACATCTTTACATCGAAAATAAAATAAAATGAATCGTTTCTCTTCAATCTGTTCTTGATGGCCAAGATATAAAAATTAAACACAAATTGATTTTTGTATGGTAGACATCGCAAACTTTAAAGCAGCCATCCAGAAACAAATTTTTCAATATGTTGGTTTGATTACTGATGTATCAAAACTTGGATTTGTTACATCAAATAACGGTAGCACGGCTAAACGTTTTTTTGAATCGTGACAGTAGCTGCGAAAATTTTGGGTATCAATGAAAACGTCACAGCGATGAGCAAGGTTCTTTTATAAGCGATGTCGAATAGATGTGCCATTAATATTGAGAAATTCAAAAATTATTGTCTTGGTGTGGCGAAGCGTTACTCATGGTATCCCATACCGACTTCCGAACACATTGAGGTATATCACGGTTACGCTATCATGGATGTTCCACTGCTTCTAATTGGTCAGTTATCTGAGGAAGCCCAGGATGTGCAGAATAAAGACGTTCGCGAAATTTTATCGAGAATAAGTTTACGCCTAAAAATGACAGATGTGTTCATATCATCCAACCTAATCATTTCTTCCCTGCAACCTTCAAAACCAGATGATGGTAAACCATTACCATCGGAAATTGCGGAATCAATGCTTGTACCACCTTCAAGGGATGTAATGGGAGCGATTAAGTATTAGAAGAAGGTGGAGCCAAATGCAATTGCGATTTTTCAAGCTACACCTTTTTCCTTATTTACCATCTACCAAACAAACTTAATGTAATAGTATATATGTACATATTTACGAATACTTGATCCGCTATATTCGACCCGCCATTTTGAATTTTAAATTTTTGACAACAAAATCGTAATCAGCGAACCCAGAAACTACATAGGAAACAATTTGAAAAATAATCTTACACATCTTATATTTTGACCAGGTTGTAATCGGGCATTAAATGCAGCATGTATAGTGGATGATCAATTTGTTTCCAATCAAACGTTGCGATGAGATCTTAAGTTCGAATGGCTTTGTGCGGTCGGGCATTCTCTGCTCAAAATGTCGCATATATTGTTTTGAATAGCTCGACGCAGTTTTCTTAATGTCTCGCAGTAATTTTTAGAATTTATTGCTTCACTGCCAGGCAAAAAGTCAACAAACAACACAACTTTCTTTCTTTCTTTCTATTTTGGATGATGTTTAATGATATCATTCCATGAATTGCTGCCTTGATTCCGATGTAATGTAAGTCGTGACAATTTGGTTTATAAAAATCATCATCGTCGGTAGCTTAACACTCAAGGAATATCATAGCGCCAAATGTTTGGTTTTGTGCTCCCACGTTAATGTTTTTGCTACCTTTCTCCTGAAACTTAAGAAAATTTTTGAGATAATGAAGAGAGTTTGCAATGCCTGGTTTATTCAACATTTCCTCAACTCTTTGCATCGTCATCTAACCTACTTCCCAAACATTCCATCACATATTCCCCTAAAATTTACAGATTTGAATATGAATTTCAGCTGCTTTCACGCCTTAAGCACTAAGAAATCAGAAAACAACGCGTAACTCATAAATTAGTAAGATTCGCAATAGCGAATTTTAATACACATTAAACATTGTAGACATAGTCAATTGTTGTTGTGGCATTGTGGCATTGCGCCTCGTATTAATTCAAAATGAATAAAAACCAACTAAGAGATTCATTTGATTGATTTTAGTTTGCATTTTAAGCCTTTATTATACAAAATTTATTTTTTCTACTTAAGTTATAAATTTATCTTGCTTGCATAATTATTGCTCAAGGCAAAGAACTGATTTATCTACTGACAAAAACATCAATTTTATTTGAATACGATAATTATTTGGCATGTGTTAAATTTGTTGAGTAACGTTTGGCTATTTGACGTATTTTTCTGTTTTTTGTTAAACTCCCATTGGTAAAGTCCTTTATCATGAATTGTTAAATGAACGCCGAGATCATTTCGCGCATTTCAATTATGCACTAGGGAAATTGTTACTCAGAAAAGCGTTTGTACATTGAACAAATCCTGACCGTAGTGTTTCTGATAGAATGACCATAACAACAACAAAAACATTGTGAATCTGACAATTAATAAAATTGTAACCATTTTTGTTAGCTAGCTTCAACAATGGAAAGAAATTTACAAGCTATATTAAATAATAAAACGTTAACGGCAAAATAAGGCCAAAAATCAATATATACTATATTTTATGTAAATTATTTAGCGTTAGATAGTTAACTACTGGCTAAATTAAATATCATTACATATAATTAAATATAATTTTAGAATGAGGAGGAATTAAAGCCCTAACAGCTTTTTTAGAAATAATCATTTCATTTTATACGGAAATTGAACCAAATTTCAATATATATATATACAGGGTCTATTATAAAAGTAATGCGAAAGGATCTCCTCTTCAAGTTTGTGCCGAGCAATCTGAGTGAAAAGGTGTGAATCCGTGTAAAGTGTGTTGCTCGGCTTTTTAACTCGACGCGATGAAGCGTTTTCTTGAACAGCGATAAGCAATCAATTTTTTTGTGCGGCGTGGAAAGAATGCAACCGAAACATTCCAGATACTTCAAGAGGCATTCAAGGAGGGCAGGGACGAGATCGCCAACCAACCCCGTTCTGGATGCCTAGCAACGACTTTTTTGACGTCCGAGGAATCTCCTTTTTGAGTATATACCACAAGGAGAAGCTGTCAACTCAGTATTTTACTTATAGGTATTTCGAGAGATTGAAATTTGTGTTACGCACGTAAGGGGAGACCTCAAAACACGGTCAAACTCAACCTTGAGAATGCCGCCAGAAAACGCCCATTTTCATTATAAAAGACCCTGTATATAGCAATCGTAGTAATTTCTTTGCATTGCTTATTATTATTCTGAAAATACGTTTATTATAGCATTTTAAATATATCAAAAATTTTTGGTTCTAATTTATTCCTAGACTAGTGTTTGAAAAGCTCTTACCTACATTTTAATTTATTTTAATGTATTTGTTTCACATATAAAATCAAAAATTTACGAGTTAAATTTCGACGAGTTGAGCTCTATATCAAGTGAATACAAAATTAGGAAGAAAGTACATTTATATTGTTGAAACGAGGGTAATTAAGATTAACAGATATAATTATGTTTAAAGTTTAAATATCCCTTTTAATATTGGTTACTCTTCATGTACTTGAACATTCTCACAGAAATATAATTGTGGATATTTCGGCAATTCTAGTAAATTGAAAAACGACGTAAATACTAAGTTTGTTTAGTCCTTTAATAGATTAACGTGTGGATTAATGTTTTCTTTGTGCATGTCCAATAGATTTATCTTACTGTTTTGCACTCTAAACTCTGTTTGGAAAACGAGGTGTAATTTTGGAATCTGAAAACGCGGAAATTTTGAGAATATTATTTTTCAAAGCTTCGGCCTATTTGCCCTACATACACACTATTGCATTCTGAACATTTCATTTCATAATCTTTTTTCTTTAGGGGAGCAATTTTATAATTTATTATATTAACTAAGTACATTTTTTTGATCTTTCGGAGGATAGTAGAGGAATGTGAGAAAAATAACTAATCATTTGTTAACGAGTGAATCTATAGGAAAGTGTTTAATACTGAATTCAATTTAAATCTCCACCCACTGTGAAAAGACACAGGCCAAAAAAGATACATGCCAGACATGTGATTTACTTTAGGGAAAAATCCAAGTATGTAGTAATGAGAAAGGTAAGTTGCATCTTAGATAAAGTCATTATTTACATTTGTAAAATGCCGAGCGAGCTAAGTAGTGTCTTGCAATAAAAAACAAAAGATAATCCCCGAGAATATTATGCATTTTCATTTGATTTGCAAAAATTACTCCCGTATCCAAAACTTTCTGCTTCGTTGGCTTATTATAAGCGAAATATGTAGTATACAACTTGGATTTTCATAATTTCCATGATAAAAATGTTAAGATGTATGTATGAAATTAAGTTACAGCTTCGGAGGTGTACAGGAAGTATCATCGTACAATTTAATGCTCATGGAGGATATAACTACCGAAAAACACAAAATAACTTACTCTTAATATTAAAGTATCATTGATTTGGATGAAAATTGCTCAGTCATAAAAAATATTGAAATGATAGACAATAAATTTTTGGTATCTGGGCATTCCTTTCTAACGAATAACCGTGATTTTAAGTTGATAGAAGTAAAAATAAAAAAGCAAATTACTTAACCCTGAGCATTATTATGAATTAATAGAAACGTGTAAACAAAAAAATACATTTTCTGTAAAACCAATGACGCAGCCAGATTTAATTTCAACGAAACAACTAAAGGAATCAACTACAATAAGAGTAAACAATAATTTGTCTCTTACCTGCAACTTCAATGGATGGTATTCTTAAAAAATTAACCCTATAAGATGTTCTATAAAACTTCTTTGGCTTCCACATTAAAATTCTTTTTAATTTACTGAAATGAAAATAATTAAATATCTTGAAACAATATATGACCTAGACCACTTTCATAATTATGGGCCCAACAACCGGTTAAGTTTATGGCATAATCTTGTCAACAATAATGAGAAGCCCTTGACTGATTTTATGTTAATAAACCAGACTGTCTCCAAAAATTTGACCTAAATAAGCCAGAAATGGTAAAAATATTACTTCAGTGGTTTGGGTAGCCTGATGGATATTATCAGCAGCTGCAAAGTTCTATGAGTCAAATAGAGGAACACAAGAGCTATGCTCCAAATTTTAAAGTGATTATTAAGTGTATTTATGTATGTATTTTTAAATAAATCTTGTGAAGCAAATAAACTACGGACTAATTTCGAGCTCTGGATTTCATCAGTTAATATCGATAGATTTTGTGCAAATAGAATAGCATCTGTGTTTTGATTACAATGATTTAGAAAAACATTACTGAAAACAACAATTAACTAAAAAATATTTACAAAAACTATTAATTAATTAATTAATTAATATTTACTGTTCTAAAAAAGAAAGTTGTGTTACTGTTTGAAAAACCCATAAGTATATTTTTGAAGACTTTGATGGTATAAAATACTTATACCAAAGTATGCATATTAATTTACTTCCGTTAAAATTTAAATATTATAATGATATATTTAAATATGATAACGGAAATTGAAAACATTACAATTGAAATAATTACTATAATTAGATAATTGTGACACGGAAGAAGTATTTGCATTTGCATACCTTCAAGTAATCTAAGACAGTTAAAATTGGCAAATATAAGACTCACGCTGTTCTCCAATAACATAAATAAATTACAATGCAAAATTTAAAAATGATAAACAAGAACTAAATCGCCTTGAAGAAAATGGTGAAGGTAACCTAGCCATCAAATATAAAACAATCATCTATAAATATCAATATCTTTAGTTACAAAAGTAACAATAAAAATAATTTGCTTGAGATTTTGGATCTTCATAAACTCATTTATAAGTAATATTGAATTTTCTGTTAGTGGCATTTGCAATTCTAATAATACAAAATCACATTGGGTGGTATTAAGAGCAGTTCGTTTTCACAGTGTTATTGTAAATTCAAATATTGAGAATAATGAAATCCTATAATAATACTAAAACTGATCATTTTGTATAAACAAAGGATGACAAATTTATTTACAGGTTCTCGCTATTTATTTTGTCATTATTTAACATTTAAATAATGTATCTTCCAACTAATCACAATCCATTGATAGCAGACATAAGCTTCGACTGAATAATACAAATAATTAAATCACGATATGATTAAAGTCATAATACTAAATAATAAATTTGATCGGTAAACGCAATTGTGAGAATATAAATATTTAACAGAGTTAAATAAAAGCTGTATATTTGCGGGGCGTGTATTGATTTCATTTAAACAAAACAAAAAATCAGTAAGGCCTGTTTCAAAAAGCTCGCATTGAAAGCGCTAATTAACGTTAAAAAATATCAATATATTTATTGTGAGTGTATCCTTTATTTGCGCAATATTTCAGTAGATTAAATACGAAAACATTTGATTTGTACTGGATAGGCTGGATGCAAATCCAATATATATTTAAAAGATCAATCAAATGGAATTACGATACAGAGAGCTATAAATAAAAAAAAAACATATATATTCAAAAACGTATCTATACTCACTGTCATAATTTTTACGAATGTTTTGTTTTATTTTTGTAAAACAAATATGTAACTAGTCAATAACCAAGAAACAGTAGTTATATAATAAATCAAATAATAATCGAGCTGAAAGACCATAGGCTGATGGCCAATGGAGAAGAAGAGAAGAAAAGAAGCAGGAAAAATAATGTTATGTCGTAATATTGTAATAATATCTTAATAAAGATGATAATCAATCTATCAAATAAAAAAAAACATATGTATTTGTAATATTTAAGTAATGACTTGATTTAAATGTATGGTCACAAATTATACATACTTTTCACTTTATTTTATAACAGATATCTGTTATAAAAACCAAAGTGAAACGTGTGTTTAATTTGTGATTAAATATATATAACGAAGTAGGATTCTCCATCGTCAATGAGTTAAATGTATGGTTAGGAAGAAAATACTGATAATAATTATTTAAAAACTTATTTTATTTCAAGTAAAAGTATACTTACTTTATACTAACTAATAAAAGTTTGTAAACTTTTAATCTTGAATTAAAATAGCTTATTTGGCCAAAATAAATTAATATTACTAGAAAAACTGTTAGTAGTGTGATACTAACATATGTCCTTAAATTATTTCTTTTATACAAAATAAATCACACAATTAAATTTTTACCTGGCAATTACTAATGAAATATTTACCATTCATTGTTTGTAATGGTATGGTTTATGTAAGTTCTATAAAAATACAGTAATTTACTACTCATGTTAAGAGGATTCTATGAGTTTTTATTGTCTATAAATATAAAATAAAACTACTTTTTAATTATTACTATTAATATTAAGATACTGATTAAATTGTAACATGAATATGGAGAACTTTCTTTTTAGTTCATCATTTTCAGATTTAATATATATTCACACATGTTAATAACAGGCAAACGAGTTTTTTTTTGTGATATTACTATATATTCGGCTATTGCTCTATATACTGTTATATGAAGGCTATAAAGAAAAACGGGGTCAGGACTTACTTTTCTTCCTGTGGTGTGCGGTTTTATTGGAAACGGAGGGCCTCGGAATCCCTGCAATAACGTTAGCCCCAATGTAGTAAAAGGCGTGATAATAAAGTGTACAATATCAATAAAGATAATAAAGATAATACGTACGATAAACGTTAATGGTTCCATCAGTGTCGCCGAGGGCGTTCTTCGAGATGCATTTGTATATTCCATAATCGGTCGGCTCTATGTTGTGGATTATTAACCTCATGTGGACTTTGTATGTGTCGTGCTCCAGAATTGGCTCGTATTTTTCGTCTGGAAATAGGGATGTTTGCATATATTAATTTTTGCAAACCTAAATTTAAAAGTTTTATTTTCTTATATTGCCAAAGTGATTGTTTTTATTGCAAGGCTATATTCACAAAAAATATTTATTTAATATTGACATACTGACTGGTTATATTACAATCTAAAATTATCAATTTTAAAATTTACTGAATAATTGAAAGAAGTTGAAATGCAGTAATATATATAATGAAAATAAAGCTGTAACTGTAAAAAATTAAATTAATTACTTAATTTTTAAATGTTAGACAATATATAGACCAAAAGTTTAAAAACACTAAAACAATGATATTAAAAAGTATAATGCTGATAATTTAGACTTTTGTCATTAATTTTAGTATGAATTTATTCCAAATTGGAATTCTGATTTGAGGGAAATAATTGAATCTGTTTTAATATATAGAGCTTTAATCAAACATCCAATCATCTTATGTATTTTATCAATAACCAACTACTCGTCCGTATTACTCCATTAAAGAGAGGAAATAATAAACTTACTTTGTGGTACAATTTCCCCTGTATCTCTTGTCCAGTAGTTGATTGACTTTGGATAAGCTTCAGAGTTGCACTCCAGGATAATTTGTTGACTGTCATATGCGCCAATTAACTGATATTGAATCCAGATCATGGGAGGAACTGTAACAAAAAATATAATTTTTCAATACAAAACTAAGAAAATATTGAAATATTGAGAATATTATTTCTTATTATCAATTTTTAAAAAGTAGCGTTATTGGTACGTGGAAGTTTTATTTTAATAACGTAAATAAATTATACCATAATTTATTTTTAGTTATATATACTTATTCAAGAATAGTATATAAAGAATAAAGTGCTATAGAGCGATAGGTATTTTTTTAGTTAATGAATTTTTTAGTTAGTTTTATAATTGAACATTATTCTATTTTATATTTTACCTGTGGAAATAGTTATATAAATTTACGATTGATTACGTTATTTTCATTCAATAATGTTGATTAATGAGTTACGTGAAGATTGACTCTTGTACAGCTATTGAAAATGTTTACATCGTAAACGAAATATACATTTAGGGAAATGAAAATAAACTGTGGAGAAAGTAATTATTGCTATTCAATTAATTATATTACCTACTTTTATAGTAAATTTATTTTAATCAATATTCGTTGAGATTTTATCAAATTTCACACACATGTATACACGCATCAATAGGTATTTCTGACCATACTGGTCCAAGCAACGAAATTTAATTTTATAGGGTAAAATAAAAAATAAAACTGAAGCAGGTTATTGTATTAATTGTTTCTGGTAGTAGTGATTAACTATCAAATACGCTTGTATTTCAACATGTTCTTTAGGTATTTGTATATATATATATTATTCTTTATTGGTGCTACCTTAACAAAATATTGTCTTACACAAGTCATAAAATAGGGCAAATGAAAATATAGAACATAATAAGAATACCAAGGTAGTATTTAACAGCAAACATACTTACTAGGGTAAGGTTCTAATTAATTATATAAATATTACAGATTTGTTTTAAAATTTGGTATATTAATAAAACCTAAAACACAAATATAAAACAAATTACACTTTAAAATATTAAGATATACGTTATATTCGAATCAGGTTATCACATATATAAATATTATTAAATAAAAAATTAAAACATACATAAAAGACAAAACTTAAAAATATTTACAGTTTAATATTTATTATATAGAATATATTCAAGTAAAATCAATTACCACAGGTGTTGTTGCCAAGGACAAAATATTATAGGACGATGAATAAGTGTATCTTATTTTAGGAGTTATAGTTCGTAAATCTATTAATATACTCTTTAATTGTGTAGACGGCAGTCAATTAAAGGTAACTTATATATCAATTCTTTAATTGTTGAACATTCAAGTTTTTGACCTTGCTTGGTAAATCATTAAAAAACTTTATGGAAAAGTACGTCATCCCTGTTTTGGCCTTTGATACGCGAAACTGAATGATTCGTAAATTAATAAATAACGAATAATCCTTCTAATAATAATATTTCTTCAGATGTACATAAGATATACCATTATGAAAAAGCATGATACTGTCAGTATACCCAGACTAATAAATTATTGCCTACAATCATCCCTGTATTGCAGGCCAGCTACTTTGTTTGTTAACTGATTATTAATACTGAAGCCAAGAAGTTTAATTGATGACTTTTCGGTCGCTTCTTATCGTTTTAGTAAAATACTTCTTGAATAGTTTTGTTTGCATTTACTTTAAGTTTATTAGTGTCAAACCAACATTGAATCTGTTGCATAATAGGCCGTAGTTGGTTTATTGTACTGAAAATATCGACTCCCTTAAGTGAGATAGTGGTGTCGTAAGCATATAGCACAGTTGATATTTTTGAGAATTGTGCCAGGAGATCATTAATATAAATCAAAAATAATAATGGGCCTAGAACTGATCCTTGGGCTACACCGTGCACCAGTTCATCTTCTTTTGACAATATATTATCATGTTGTACTATTTTACTTCTGTTAGGTAAATATGAAGTAATTAATTTACACTGAAGAAAGAAAACAGGATCACTTTGTTTTACCACTTTTTATTTAACAAAATACATGTGACTATAGTTTCGACTATCAACTAGTCATTATCAAACATAAAGTGTTTAATATTACGGAGTCTAACATATTTATATTAAGCAGTTGAATAGAGGCGTGTACATCAGGTCTACCTGGTCGTTAAGAAGGGAAATTCCCGGATTATTCTTAGCTTTGAAAATTTCCATGGCTTCTAGTAAATCCATTTTGCGTCCTTTATCCGTTAAGTGGATTACCGAAAGAATGTCATTTTCAAAAGGGTGATTCGTTTCTAGCAAGTGATTAGCAAAAGTTGAATTATTATTTTTCTGACAAAATGATTTTTTATGTTCGTTCAATCTAATTCGAAAATTACGACCAGATTGGCCGATGTACACGCTTTTACAATGGGAACAAGTGAGCTTGTAAATTCCGGATTTATTCATGATGTCAATTTCAGTTTTACAATTAAAAATAGTTGAACTTAATTTACTATAGGGTTTGAAACAAATATTTACGTTACATCTTTCAAGGACTTTTTTAATTTTAGTGCTTACCATTCCGAAATAAGTGATTGCTTTGAATGCTTTTTTGTCTGGTTCTGTTTTTGCATATAAATATTTACTGAGACGCTTCATTTCCGATTTATGAATTAATTTATTAATTGTCTTTTCTTTGTATCCATTATTAATTGCAATATTTTTAATTGTGCGGATTTCGTTGGTAAAGGCTTGAGGACTTAAAGGAATGTTGAGGGCTCTATTAATCATTGAGGTGAAACTGGCTAATTTGTGTTTTTGAGGGTGTCGGGAATGATTTGGAATGATGGAGTCGGTATATGTAGGTTTCTATAAATGTTAAAATTTAATTGGTTATTTATTAAATTAAATTAAATTTAAATTGGTTATTTATTAAATTAAATTAAATTTAAATAAAATTAAACATTTAATCAACGCAAGTGTAGCAGATATGGCGAAAAAGTATTTAAAATTACGGATTAAAAAACAACACGCAGCACTCAACGCATGGTTCAACCAACAATGCTTAAAATGGAAAGTTGTTCCCAAGTTCATTCAATTAACTACAAAAACAAAG
>CAXAKX010000200.1:0-15658 GCA_963969525.1 Ontholestes murinus
CTCAAGCGTATTCGATTATAAACTGATTACGATTCCTAAATACTTTTTTTAAAATAATTACGTTGATTAATATATAATAAATTAAATTGTATGCTTTTGAAAGAAATGGTGGATGCGCCGGGAAATTTAAATTTTTATTCTTTTAAATTACATTTTGCTTATATTCCAAAGTATTTTATGAGATAAAAATATTTTTATTTATATATTGATTTACGGAAACTCCTTTATACATAATAAATTAAATTAATATATTGTAAAACAGATTTTTTTTAATATTGCAAATAATTTTAGTTATTCCTGATAAATTGTATCATTGATAGTTTATAGTTTCGATTTGAAATACTTGTAATTTCGTTCGTAATCCTTACAAACATTTTAGAATCCCTTAGAGTCGTTACGCGTCCTCCAGGACGTTTTTATAGTGGCATTACGGTTGCACTCGCACCCTCCGAACACGTTATTTACCACATTCGTGCGGAAGTTAAACGGCGGGATGTCCGGACTTAATATAATACGTTATTTTTATGGTAATTTAAGATCTCGCCCTATTGCGCTTTAACGGCAACAACTATCAAGTGAAAAAGATGCATCCCACTCCCCTCTACCATCCTCACACCGGAAATTGGAAATTATTTCGAGATAAACTCGGTTATCGGGACGACGCTGTAAGCTAGACATAATTGAATGTCGCCCGGCGGGGCCACCCTTATGACATTGAAATTGCTATTTATGCGACATAACTGCCTGGACGGAGGAAGTCGTTGAAAGTGAATGAGAAGAAAAAATGAACGTTTTTATCGTTTAATAGTTAAATTTTGTAGGAAATTATTTTAATTGTATAGATATTTCTATTGTATTTTATCATCATCATCAATATTTAATCGCGCATCTATTGAACATGGATTCACGTCCGGGAAATTAGTGACTCGGACGATTTATGCGTTTTTAACACAATTATTTCAGCCAAGGCTGCGAAATATCATCTTAATTGAATTTGATATTCCGCCGGCGGTGGCCTCCGGTCGGAATTCGATTACGCCTCCGGCAACGAACCCTTTTCCCTGTCATCGTCAACACTTTCGAGAGGGTCCGCCCGGCGCATCCACCAATTACGCCGTGTAAAACGCCTAACGTTCAGTCGATTTGATTTAATCGGGATATCGATCGTTTAATCGCCATCTATTAACTTTTATTGTATTATTTATTAACTAGATCGTAAAATTATTGTTTATTAGGACAAAAATTATTTAATCAGTCGTTTAATCGTCTATATATAAAAAAAAACTTTTTTGACAGATTATTTTTATTTTGCTAAATGTACATTTCGTTTATGATGGAAGCATTTTCAATAGCTGTACAGGAGTTACAGATTAATTTATATTAATAGGTGAAACGAACCTATCGTTACAAATATTTAAAATCTTATCATTACATTTCAAAATGAAAATTTATTAATTCCATTGAGTTATGTGAAGAGAAATGAACTTAGAGTTTATTTATACTGTAATGATGGTGAATTTATTATTAGTATTGCTAATTGATTTAATTTAATTGATTGCTGAAAAGGATTTTCAATTAAAGATTTGTTCATTATCGAATTTTTCCTTCTGTATTTTATTGCATGAATATAAAAGCATACATATCCATTTCGATTTAAATGTAAATTATGTTTAATTTAATCAAACCGAGAAGTCGCATCCGCGTTATTATAACATAAGCATTGATGTATTTATAGCCTCGATAAATTAGAGGGAAACAAGGCTCCTCTCCGTTTCCAATGCGATAATTATTGAGAGGAGTTCAACCCTCCAATATTCATTGACAGATATGATGGATGATGAAATTACTATAGTTGTAACGATTGACACATCTAATATATTACCTTTACCAACCACCAAAACAACCTATTATATTTACTTAAATAATAATTTGACCCAAATGTATCGTATAAACTAAAATTTTAGATTTTAACAACTTTACAATTATTATAAAAGTATTTTTATTGCTTTCTATAAGACGTAAATATTATGCCCCGCAATAATTACGGAACGATTTCTAGTTTTTCTAAAAAGAAATAAATCTAAAGTTTCAAAATTTTGCTACAGAAGATTTTTTTTAAACATTACCTAATAAAAGATTGATCCTTTTTACAATTTATATTTGATAATAGTTGTCTATGTTTTACTGATTGAAGGGTGGGTTAGTGGAGTGTGTTTTATTAATTGAAGGGTGGGATAGAGGCCACCCACCCACCCTACATATACAATGAATTTTAATTACTGTTACTGGCTTTGTTTTTTTTTTTAAACTCCAGCAGTGTTAGGTTTTATGTAAAAAGAAACGCAACCCGACATTGTGGCTTAAGTTTGTGCGCATATGTAGGGTGGGTGGGTGGCCTATATCCTACCCTCCAATCATTATAACACTAGCGAGGGTTTCATAAAAATAATTGGATACAAAGTAATATTACTGTAATAAATTAAGTTAACATTCAAACATAATAATAAAATATTTAATAAAATTCGGGTCTATGCTGTCACATTGGAGGGTAGATTTATAGACACTCACCCACCCTATATACAAATTCGCTTTAATTACGCTCACTTTTTTTTAATATCAGAAGATACAGCAGTTTTAAATATTTTAAGTTTAAAAATTTAAAGAAAATGTTCCAACTTTTATTTTGAGTTGGGTGGGTTGTCTTCATTCTACCCTCCGCCATTGTAATATTAAAAAGGATTTCCTTATAAATTTTACGAATGAATTCTTACGTAATTAAAGATTAACTCTTTTCACAATTTACGATATATTTGATAACACGTTTCTATGTTTTATTTTATTTAAAATTTTATGTTAGAAACACTAACATATTCATTTGTTTCATTTATAGAGCATATGGATATAAGTAATGTTTTCATTTTGAAAAATAAGTTTGGAAAACTGTGATACGAACTAATAAATTTTGACTATTTTACGTTTCTTAGAAATAATAATAAAATGAACTAATACAATTTTTAATTCAATTAATTTTAATTTCTCTAAATGTAGACAAAATCTAATAATAATTAATAATAATAATTCATTTATTAACGGGCTATACCCTTTTATACAATGGCTAAATAAAATAAAAAATATTCTAAATAATATAAACAGCGACACAAAATAATTATAAATCCAAAATAATAAATGAAAAAATCCTCTTTTTATAATTTTAAAACTATTTGGAGTGATGCGAAATATTAAATTTCGTCAATTTTCAGTTCCTTTGAAAATATTCAAAATTTAATTTAGTAATTTTTGTATCTTCTAACTTAAAACAAAATTTATTCCTTTTCATATTATTTTAAGCAATCTGAATATAATTATTGCTTTTATTGTGAGAAAATTAAATATCGAAATCGAGTAATCTGAATGATTTAATTTAATAACAATTTTTAGTTGCATAGAAAAACTAAAAATCAAAACTTAGAAACTCATAAAAACAGTATAAATTCCTTTATATTGGTTTTAAATAAATTGGTCGCAATTCTCGTTTTTACTGTGAGAAATTCACGTTTAAAACGAGTTTATTTAATTACGGAAACTCCTTTTTACATAAAAAAATACATTAATATAGTGTGAAAACGTATACAATAAATATTTATTTTAGTTGCTTAGCAATAACTGAAAACCAATAGTTAGAAAGTTTAATCTTTTTAAATTCAATCAAAATCTTTTTCCTATTATAATTATCAAATAATCCGAACACAACCCCTAAACAATAGAAAATTTTAAAGTGTTGAACTTCAAACATTCGAAATAAAAATAAAATCTATTCGTCTTCATAATTTTTAAATAATTCAGACATAAACACTGTGATTTAGTGACATTCAACAAAAATTAGTTGCTTAGAAATAATTAAAAATCTTAAGTAAGAAACTCAAAACTTCCTAAATCAAAAGCAAATTAAATACTTTTAATACTTTTCAAACATTATGGATACAATTCTCGTTTATTTCATAAGAAAATCCTGTTTAAAATGGGTGATGTGGTCTATTGAATTTCGACAATTTTCAGTCGGTTTTCTATTTTTAATCAATAGATAAAATTATTAAACCCTTCAAATTAAAACAAAATATTCTTATTTATAAAACTTTTTAACAGCCTTTAAACAATTCTCGTTTTTTATTGTGAAAAAATCGCCTTCAAAATGAGTGTTGGTTAATAACAAATAAAATTCATTTAAGTTCCTTACATAATATATAAAATTAAACTTTAGAAAATCAAAACTTTTTAAATTGAGACGCAATTAATTAATTTTTTATAAATTTTCAACATTTAAAACACAAACAAATAAATAAATAAAATAAATTGATGTTTACTAATAAAATAATAATATTTTCAGTTGCTTAGAAAATGTAGAAAATCAAAGTAATAAACATAAAACTTTCTAAACTGTAAAATACTATTTCTTTTTATATTTTGGATACAATCTTCGTTTTCGATGTCAGAAAATTGCACATCAAAAAACATGTGATGTGAATTCGTGGTAATTATGAAAATAACATTTATTTTTTAATTGTGAGAAAATTGCGTTTTAAATCAGTGATATGATTTATTAAATGTTTGTAATTTTTATTTGCTTTCAACAGAAAAGCAGAAAATGAAATGTTAAAATTCAAAAATTTCTAAATTTGAACTAAATTTATTTTTTGTTTTACACTTTTTTAAACAATCTGTATTATATATTTTTTTTTAACTGAGAAAATTTCGAGAAAAAACGATGCGAAATATTAAATTTCCACAACTTTCAGTTACTTATATAAAATGAAAAATTAAAAGTTAGAAAGTCTAAACTTTATAAATTTAAATGAAACATTTTTTTTATATAATCCTTAAACAATTAGGACTCAGTCCTTGTTTTTATTGTGAAAAAAATGCATTTGAAATAATTAAATCAATTATTATTATTAATTATTATTATTATTAAATGTTTTTAATAATTTGGACACAATTCGTGAAAAATAAGTCAAAAAAATTACGTTTGAACAAAATTTTACAATTTTCAAAAGTTGCCACGAAAGTGATTGCACGTTGCTAAACTATTCCAGACTCGTTATAAAATTGAAAAACAAAATTATATTTTGGAAAACGTGTGTAATTTTCATCAACCTCAAGTCTGAATAAGCTATAAATTGGTTAAAGAATTAGGGCGGGTGGGTGCTTTTTAATCTAACATGCAATCAGTCAAATCCGTAATTTATACCTGAATTAAATTAAAAAAGCACTAAAAACCTTTCTTCACAATTATATTTAAATTCACAGATATATATTACGGACACAAAGTGACCATTATCAATGTCCCAATACGTTTAGTATTTTATATATATACATCTTTATTGACAAATATGTACAATATTGAAATAATAAATAAATGATGAATGCGGTGTTATTATATTAATCTGTCAAAAGGCTATCGACCAGAGGTCTTTCTGCCTTGTTTTGTCAAGTCATATGGCGTCATGCATGAAGTGATGAAATGAAATCGAAAATGGTGAAATGTGGGTTTTTTAATTTAGGGATTATGTTAGGGTTTCTAGGAAAAGAGTAGAGGGATAATATGTGTAAATTGAAAGGGTTTTTGGAGAATTTTGGTATTTTATTTTTAGTGTTTTTTTAATTAATCAAGTAATTCACAAAAATCAAACCATACCTGAATTCTTAGTGATTGTAAAATACACCTTAAAAATAACTTTCATAATTTTGATAAAAACTTCTTAGATAATTTTATGAATATTTTCGATAACGTCCCTTACATTCATAACTGTCAATTTCATGTAAAATTGTCACTTGAAGTGAATGTGAAAGTGCCCCTACAAAAAATCTTGCCACAACCTTCTTCACATTTATAGCTCTTAAATTAATATAAAATCCATAATTACATCATTACTAATTATTTCGTAAAATCCACCGGAATCCGACGTAAATGTAAAAGTGCACTTTCAACTTTTTTAATTTTTATGAAAACTCTTTATAGAAATTTTAAGGAAATTTCCCCCACCCTTTCTCACAATAATAGCTATTAAGTTGATGTAAAATCCGAACATACGTAATCACTAGTTTGCCTAAAATTTTCACCTTAATTCTTGTGAATGTCAAAGTGCATCTTTAAAGAAACTTTAGCAATTGTTATAAAAACCCCTCCGAAAATTTCTATCGAAGTTTGTCACAACTTTTCTTATAGTTGCCTCTATCAACTTCAGATAAAATATATTTAAGTTAATTTTGAATTTTACCTTGACAGTTGTAATACATATATTTATGTCCTACTACACATCAATAAATAAAATCAAAAAATTCATCAATACTTATTTTCCACAATGGTTAGTTGAATTCGTAGTGAATGTGAAAGAACGCCTACAAAGAAATTTTATTTAGTTTTATGAACATATGTCGAGAGAATTTTATAGAAATTTGCTACAATTTTCTTCGCATTCGTCGCTGTGAAATTAATGTAAAATTCAAAAATACGCCATCGTAAATTTTTCCGTAATATCCACCGAAATTCGTTGTGAATGTATAAATTGCACTGCCAAAAAAGTGTTTTAATTTTTATGAAAACTCCTTGTGAAAATTTTATGGAAATTTGCTAGTCTTTCTCATATTCATAGCTATTAAATTGATGAAAAATCCGAAAATACGTAATTACTAGTTTTTCAATAATTTTCACTCAAATTCATAGTGAATGTAAACTTGCACCTTTAAAGAAACTTTCGTAATTTTTTTGTAAACCCCCGGTAGAAATTTCATGAAAATATGCCACAACCTTTCTGACATTAGTAGCTGTCAAATTGATACAAAAATTCAAAATACTTCATCACTACGTTTTGCTTAATTTTTACATGAATTCGTATTGAATGTAAACATGCACATTAAAATAAAATTTCTTAATTTCTACGAAACGTTTTGAAGAAATTTTATAGAAATTTGCCACCAACATTTTTCACTTTTAGAACTATCAAATTAATGTATAATCCGAAAATGCAGTATTATTTCTTTTTCCGTAATTTATAATTAAATCCATAGTGATTGTAAAAGTGCATCCATAAAAAATCCTCCTTCATTTTTACGAAAACTCCTCAGAAAAGTTTTATAGAAATTTGTCACATTGCTCAATTTCACCGCTGTTAATTTCATGTAAAATCTCAAAATAGGTCAATATATGTTTTCCAAAATTTTCACTTGAATTCGTGGTGAATACAAAAGTGCACCTTCGGAAATCTTTTAATTATTTTTATGAAAATCCCTCGAGGAAATTTTATGGAAATTTGCCACAACTTTCTTCGTATTTATTGTTCGTTAAATTATTGTAAAATCTATAAATACATCATTAGGATTTTTTCCGTAATATCCACCGGAATTCGTTGTAAATGTAAAAATGCACTTTCAACCAACTTTTTTAGTTTTTATGAAAACTCCTGCGGAAAATTTTATGGAAATTTGTTCAAGATTCCTCACATTTATAGCTATTAAATCGATGTAAAAGCCTTACTACTTCTTCCATAATTTTGACCTGAATTTGTAGTGAATGTAAAGGTGCATATTTGAACTAACTTTCTTAAGTTTTGTGAATACTTCAAAAAAAAATAATGGAAATTCAACACAATCTTCCTAATTGTTGTAAAATCCGAAAATATTTTTTACTAGTTTATGGAAAATTTTCACCTGACTTTATAATGAAAGTTTCTTAATTTTTATGAAAACTCTCGGGGAAAATTAATGCAAAGGTGCACCTTCAAAGAAACGTTTCTAATTTTTATGAAAATCTTTCTGGAGCAATTTAATAAA
This sequence comes from Ontholestes murinus, assembly GCA_963969525.1. Classification (NCBI taxonomy): domain Eukaryota; kingdom Metazoa; phylum Arthropoda; class Insecta; order Coleoptera; family Staphylinidae; genus Ontholestes; species Ontholestes murinus. The sequence continues at coordinate 7,828 of CAXAKX010000200.1, forward strand.
TATTTGCCACAACATTCACAGCTGTCACATTTATGTAACATCCACAAAAAACATGAATACTTAGTTCTCAAAATTATCACATGAATTCATGCTAACTTGTGATGGACATTAACGACTTTCAAAAATATTTTGTTGCTTAGAATAAGCAGAAAGTTAGAAATTAGAGGCTCTAAAGTATCCAAATTAAATATATATATATACAGGGTGTCCCGTTAATGCGGGGAAATGGCTAGACCATAGATTCCTGGGGTCAAAATATGACGATTTAACGCAACTTATCTATATCTAAAAATTTACGGTTAAGCCGGAATTTGGCTTCAAAGTTTCATAATTTTTTATTTCTTTTGTTTATAACAATTGAACGCATTATTTGATTTAAATGAAACTTATTATTAATAAGAACCATAATATCATACATCATTTCAGTTATTGTTGGCATTAGTGATTGACAGGAAATATAAAAAACAGTAGTACCACCACTTATAAACTAAAATATTTTTTTAATGGTGCATCCAATAAAATCCAAAAAAATCCATTTGAAAGGGCATTAGATTTAAAAACTTTTTTGACTGTTACTAGGTTTTGATATCTTCTACGATTTTTGCACAAAAAAATAAAATATGAATATAGTATACTCATTATGCACTCATTAATAAGTAAATAAACTTACTCTATTCAATAAAAATTAAGTAATATCAATTAATAAAATAAATCAAAACAACATCTAACACTTTTTAAACAATTTTCTTCGCAAAATCCTAATGCAAACAAGATATCTGTTTGTTCCAAATATGAATATTTATGAACTATAATAAAGTTAAAAATGAATTGTTAAAAGACACTAAATAATAATTATTATACATAATTTACATTTTTTAAACAAAGACGACCACGAAAAACATTTTTTTCGATTCGATGAAAAACTTGATTTTGTTTTTATTAGATAAAAAATATATATTTTATTTTTTTGTGGGAAAACCGTAAAAGATATCAAAATTTATTAAGAGATAAAAAAAGTTTTTAAATTAAATTGTCTTTCAAGTAGTATTTTTTTAGTTTTTATTAGATCCACTAATAAAAAAATATTTTAGTTTTTAAGTGGTGGTACTACTGTTTCTTATACTTCTTGTTAACCAATAATAGTCATAATAACTGAAATGGTGTATTATATTATGGTAGTTATTAAAAATAAATTTCATTGAAATCAAATAAAGCGTTCAATTGTTATAAACAAAAGAAATATAAATTTTTGAAACTTTGAAGTCAAATTCCGTCTAAACCGTAAATTTTTGGATATAGATAAGTTGCGTTAAATCGTCATATTTTGACCTCAGGAATCTATGGTCTAGCCATTTCCCCGCATTAACGGGACACCCTGTATATATTACAGTTTTTAACTTTTTGAAACAGAAGAAAACCTATTTTATTTTACATGTTTCAAATAATCGGGACACCAACGTCGTATTTTTATAAGAAAATCACGTTGGTAATGTGATATGGAAATTGATAAATTTCAACAATATTTAATTGCTTAAAACAATAGAGAGTCGGATAAACTATCTAATTTAAAAGAAAATATATATTTTTACAGTTTTTTTTTTATGTTTTTAATGAGAATCGTGGATTATGTTAAAATAATTGGAGGGTGATGACCCACCCACTCTACATATAAACGTAAAGTTAAGCCACAACCCAGCAGAATTTTTGCAATATTGCTATCAAAAAAATAGAAACTAGTGCTCTAATTTTTTTGATAGCAATATTGCAAAATTACTGTTGAGTAAAATCAAACAGAAAGGGTTGAAAAATATGGTGTATATGTAGGATGGGTGGGTGCTCAATAATTCACCGTTTTACTAATAAAACCTGCGTCTAAAACTTAATTTTAAAATTTTATTTATGTATAAAAGCGTTATTAATATTTTTATTGCATAAATCTTTTTGTATGTACATTAAATTACTTGAGAACAGTGTATTATGTTTTAAAGATTGGAGGGTGGGATAGTGGACACCCACCCACCCTACATATAAACACTAAGCCATAACGCTAGTTTATACTTTCTTTAAAACAATATTGTCAATTTGCTGTTGTTTTGAATAAAACCAAATCAATAGGAGTGAAATTATTAATTTCATATTTAGGATGGGTGGATGTCTTCTAATCTACCCTTTCATTAGGAAAATAAATGATTGATTGATTGATTGGTAAGAAACACGCTTAAAACTTAATTAAAAAAGAGTTTAGATGTAATGGAGAATATATTAATAACGTAAAATGCTTGTATGGAAAATGTGTTTCTTAATAATCATGGATTATGTTGAAATAATTGGAGGTTGGGATAGTGGACCCCCACCCACCCTATATATACATCTAAACTTGAAAGAAGTGAGTGAAAGAATTAAATGTATATATAGTCAGCGGTCTATAACCCATCCTCCAATCACTAAACCTACGCTTCAGCCTTATTAAAAACATATTTATATATAAGAACGTCTTCTAAATCTTTATTTAAGCGTGTAAATTACATTTTTTTGGGATCCGTAGATAATGTTGTAATAATTGGAGAGTATGATAGAAGACACCCACCCACCCTACATATACAAGTTTAAGTTTAAGTGCTTAAGTTTACGCACTGTTTAAAAGTCTTTTCTTGACAAATCATCACTGAAGTTATTTTTTAGGAAATTAAAACAGAAAAAAGAAAGTCAATTTGTATATGTAAAACAGAACAAAGCTGTATTTGTTTTATTTAATATCGAACCAATAAGGGTGAAAGAATAAAATGTATTTTTAGGGTGGGTGGACCTCTTTTAACCCTCTCTAACGACTAAAACTTACCCTTAATACTCATTAAAAAATATTTGCACACAACAACCTTCTTGTTTCACTACTTATTACGTAAAACTTTTTGTATGTACATTACATTTTTAATTGTAGATTTATGTTATATTAATTGGATGGTGGGATAGTGGCCACCCACCCACCCTACATATATACATAAATTTAAGGTCAAAACTGTCTTTATGTGATTTGAAAACTTATCACTCATACTTCTATGATTTTCTGGAAATTAAAACAGAGTTTGTGCAGAACGTAAATTTGTATATGTTGGGTGGGTGGGTGTCCACTATCCCACCCTCCAATAACTTAAAACTACGCACAGTGTTGACATTAAAATATACGATAATAAGATTTTATCTGACTTTTACCTTGATTTAAAAAAATAGAAGATCTAAAGTTTAAAAATTGGTTATAAATAACCAAACAGTAAAAAAATTTAAAAAAATAAATTTAATATTTCTAAATTAAGACAAAATATATTAAATTTTATAATTTTTAAACAATCTAGAAATCCCGTTTTAAACACGTGATGCGAATTGTTAAATTTTAAAAGTGTTCATTTGTTTAGTAAATATAGAACATCAACAGTTAGACTTTCTAAATTAAAAGAAAATCTATTTCTTTCTATAACTTTTAAACAATTTATACACAATCCTTGTTTTTATGGCGAGAAAATCACGTTTGAAGTGAGTCAATTATAAAATTTTATTTTTGAGTTGCTTAGAAAAAAATTATTAATTGAAGGGTTAGAAACTAGAAACTGTTAAGTTATTATAATTTCTATTCATATATTAATTGTATCATTTGTCATTTGTATTTGTATTTTAATACTTACTTTAAGTTTTAATGGAAATTTTACTCTGTAACTGGCCTTTTGGCTGTTGAGTAAAAAATCGATAAATAAATAAATAAATAATAACAAAATCTGTTTTTAAAACTTTTATATAATATTCATACAATTTTCGCTTTGTATGTGAGAAAATTATTTTTGAAGCAAATTATGTGAATCAGTTAATTTTAACGATTTTTAAGTTCTTAAAAAAATAGAAAATCAAATGTTATACACTTAAAACTTTCTAAATGTAGTTGAAATTAAATCGATTTAATAATTTTGAACAATCTGGTCAAAAAATAGATAATCAAAAGGTAGAAACTTATATTTCTACCTTTCGATTATCTATTTTTTCTAAGCTTAATTTCTGAATTTAGACAATATGTTTATTTTCAAATAATTTTTGCATAATCTGAAAATCATAATATCGTTTTAAATTTAAAAAGAATCGCTTTAATTCAGTGATGCGATTCAATGAATTTACACAATTTTTATTTGCTTTGAAAAAACTGAAAATTAAAAGATAAAATCCCTAAATTTCCTAAATTAGAATCAAAACTATTATTTATGAAATTTCTAAACAATCTGCATAATAATTTTGGTTTTAATTAGAGAAAATTACGTTTGAAATGAATGATAAGAATTATTGAATTTTAACAAATTTCAGATGCTTAGAATAAATGAAAAATCGAAAGTTATAAACTCAAAATTTTTCAAATCAAGACAAATTATATCCTTCAAATATTTTTTATACAATTTAAAAACAATTCTCATTTTACTTGGAAAATATCGCGTTTAAAATGAGTAATCTGAATTATCGCCAATTTCCAGAGATTTGGCTTAGGAAAAATCTAAAATCAAAAATTAAAAATTCAATATCTTAAAAAAATAGAAAAGATATAAATTCAAAACTTTATAAATAAAGATAAAATTAAATAATTTTAATAACTTCACATAATTTAGACAGAATTCTCATTTTAATTGAAAAATATGATGAGGTGAATTATTGACACTTTTCAGAAATTAGGCTTAAAAAAAATGGAAAATCAAAAGATAGGAACTCCAAAGTTAAGAAAATATATTTGTTTTAATAATTTTTGAATAATATAAAAATAAAAGGATCGTTTTAGATGCAAATAATATTCGTTTTAAGTGAGTGATGTGATTTAATGAATTTATACAATTTTTATTTGCTTAGAAAAATCTAAAAATTAAAAGTTAAAATCCCTAAATTTTCTAAATTAGAATTAAAACTAATTATTTATAAATTTTCTAAACAATCTGCATAATAATTTTGGTTTTAATTATGAGAAAATTACGTTTATAATGAGTGATACCAATTATTGAATTTGAACAAATTTTGGATGCTTAGAAAAAAATAGAAAATCGAAAGCTTTAAACTCAAAATTTTTCAAATCAAGAGAAAATTCAATAATTTCAATAATATTTCCACAATCTAGACGCAATTTGAATTTTACCATATGACAATTTTCAAAACACTTTCTTAAAAACATTATAAAATCAAACATTAGAAACCCAATAATTTTTAAATTAAAAGAAAATGTATTCATTTGTATAATTTTGAAATAATCTAAACATAATTTTTGTTTCTATTATGAAAAAATTACAAACGAAAAAGGGGATATGATTTATTGAATTCCAACAGTTTTTAGTTGCTTAGTAAAATAGAAAATCATAAGGTTTAAACTCAGAATTTTCTATATTTAGACAAAATCTAGTCCTTTTTATAAATTTTTTAATACAATTTCTGTTTTTATTGTAAAAAATCAGCTTTGAAGGAAGTAATGCAAATAATTGAATTTCGACCATTTTCAATTGCTTCAAAAAAATAAAAATAAAAGTTATGAACTTTTAACGTTTTGCAATAGAACTAAAATTATTTTCTATATGTTTCAAATAATCAGCATATTGACGTCGTATTTTTTATAAAAGAAAATTGCGTTGGTAAATTGTGATGGAAATTAACGAGTTTCAAAAATGTTTTGTTGCTTAAAATAAATAGAAAGTCAGAAGTTAGAGGCTTTAAACAGTCAAAATAAGAAAAATATATTTATATATATATATATTTTACAGTTTTTAACGTTTTGAAACAGAATAAAACTTATTCTTTTTTACATGTTTCAAATAACCAGGACACCAACGTCGTATTTTTATAAGAAAATCACGTTGGTAATGTGGTGTGAAAATTGATGACTTTCAACAATATTTAGTTGCTTAGAAAAAAATTGAAAGTTAGAAGTTAGAGGTTCTTAACTATCTAAATTAGAAGAAAATATGATTTTTTACAGTTTTCAAATAATCTCTAGGTAATATTTTTTTTTATTGTGAGAAATTGATGTTTAAAACGAGTGATGAAAAATAATGAATTTTAACATTTTTCAGTTGCCTAGAAAAAAATAAAAATCAAAAGTTAAAACTCTTAAACATTAAAAATTAAGACAATATCTTTAATTTTAGATAATTTTTTAACAACATAAACAATATTCTCGATATAAATGTGCAAAAGTCATGTTGTAAACGAATGACATTAATTATTGCATTTTGATAATTTTCAGTTGCTTGGAAAAAATAGAAAATCGAAAATCAGGAACGTTAAATTTTTTGTATAAAACAAAATCTGCTTTTCTGTATAATTTTCAGATATTCTGCACACAATTATAGTTTTATTGTGCAAATATTGCGTTTAAATCAAACGATGTGAATATTTGAATTTCAACGATTTTCAATTGCCTAGAAAATGTCGAAAGTCATGAGTTGTAAACTATGATTTTTTCAAATCAGGAGAAATTCTATTCCTTTTTATAATTTTTTAATATTTTGGACACAATCTTGTATTTAAATGTAAGAAAATTGAGTTTAAAGTAAGAGATGTAAATATGTGATTTATAACAATTTTTCAGTTGCTTACGAAAAATTGAAAATCAAAAGTTAAAAGCTCAAAACTTAGTAAGTTATAACAAAATTAAATGCTTTTAATAATAAATTGGTTGATTGACTTACGTGAACTAATTTGACGAATAAATCACTAATAACCTTTCTTTTAATAATGTTTGAATAATCTGGACATAAAAATTTTGTGTTTAATTCTGTTAAATTTTGATTACAAAAAATAGAAAATTATAAAATAAAGAAAACACTTAACTTTTTTATACCACTTATATTTTTATTTCTCGTGACTAGTTTCAATTACAAGGTAATCATTATCAAACTGTTTGATAATGATTACCTAACTAGTCACGAGAAATAAAAATATAAGTGGTATAAAAAAGTTAAGTGTTTTCTTTATTTAATAATCGAAAATGTACCACGAAGTAAACGTCTCCAAAATTCAAGAAAATTATAAGTTGCTTGTAAATTTAAACAAAACCTTATTATTCCATAAAATCGTCCGAAATCTTTTACACCCCCATAAAAAACATTCCTTCCACAACAATTTTTCATAACATCTTTTCATGATTCATCCACACCGACATAATCATCAACTAACAATAATAACGTCTTTGTTAGTTGTTTTGGCAGAATGGTTCTTACGATTATTACTATTGTTAATACCCAATGTAACAAATAATAATGTTTGTTTATCGCTCTATAAAATCTCTACAGATTTCTTTTTGTAAATTGTTGTTTATGTATAAATTTAGGTTTTAAATTAACTGTAGCCTTCTGATATCTGAAAATATTTTTCAATTTGTGTCTGCTTTTCTTATATACAGCTAATTCCAGTTCCATGGAGCGAAACTATAGCGAATCAATTGTCGTAAAAGGCGTTCAGTTTTCATTAGAGTTGGAAATTGAAGTCAAAACTATAAATTTTAGCGCCGGCATAAACAAGCGAGAACAACGGGCATTAGAGTTTGGCTCCGGCAAAAACGAGGTGAGCCCTGCTGGTAATACATACAGCTTAAATTAGGGTTTAGACTGTGTCGCGCCAACGGAGACCGTCCACCCCACATCGTACATTCTAAGATAAATAGAAACAAATAGCCTGTGAAGATTTGCTCCGGCGGAGATTTTCCGCATCAGTTCCTTCGATTCTCTCATGGTGGGCTTCAATAAGAAAGGCAAATACAATTTGCTGGAGTGCCGTGTATAAAGGCCATTTGATTTAGTAATATGACACCCCCGCGTCCTCCACC
>CAXAKX010000201.1:0-31164 GCA_963969525.1 Ontholestes murinus
CACGCTATACGGCACGGAATATTGTGGCCAAAATACGTGACTTTCAAAAAGTTTCACTTTGGGGATATATGGGGGTCTATTAGGGCTACTTTTTAAAATTATTTTCATAATATACAGGGTGTCCCATAAACCCTAAAAGTATCAAAGTTGTGTTTTTTTTAATGAAACACCCTGTATTTTATTGCATTTTTGGATCCTTCGATAAAAATAAGTGTGTGTTTTAATAAGGTTTTTATTACATAAACCTTAAGGTTTTTGAAATAATTTGAATTTTGTAAAAATGTAACCTAATTTTCATGTTTCAAATACTTAAAAAATAATTAAGTTATGCATACCAAATTTACACTGAAGTGTAACAATAGATCATATTTTATTTTCCAAGTATAATAAACCTGACATCTTATGCCGGGTGTAAAAAAATTGGAATTAAACAAATGAGAACTTTAAATGGCTATAACTTCATTTATTTAAATGGAACGCTATATTTATTAATTTATCAGCAAATGCACGTTTTAATTACCTTTCGAATGGTATTTAAATGTATTTAAATCTTAAGTGTTAAGTCTTCTAGTTTTTGCAGAAAACGCCAAAATATTGTTTATTGCACCGTTTTAGTACTTTTTAAGTAAAAATTTTTATGTATCTGGTATTTAAAAACGTCAGATAATTAATTTAGTCTGTCATTTTAGTTTAAAAAGCCTGTCTTTTGTTATAGTTGTCTTATTTTGCATTTTTGTGTTATATCGTTAGTAATCGTTATTGTTTGAACATCGCTGTTGTATTTTTTGGTAAAAAATGAAGATTTATTCAAAAGAATTCAAAAGGGGCATTATTTTTATGCTTGGAGAATGTCATCAAAATTGTTTATTGGCTTGTCGAGTTTATACTTAAAGGTTTCCCGAAAGAAATCACCCTAAGCCAGCCATTTTTGAGAGACTATTAAACCAGTTTAAAGAAATTGGATATAAAAACCTCAGTATAAGAAAATCTGTCTAAATTTTCATTTTTTACTATGACATACAACAACCATGTTCAAACAATAACGATTACTAACGATCTAACACAAAAAGGCAAAATAACACAACTATAACAAAAGACATCCTTTTTAAACTAAAGTAACAGACTAAATTAATTATCTGACGTTTTTAAACATGATAGAAAACTGGATACATTAAAATTTTTACTTTAAAAGTACTAAAACGGTGCAATAAACAATATTTTGGCGTTTTCTGTAAAAACGAGAAGACTTAACACTTAAGATTTAAATACCATTCGATAGGTAATTAAAACGTGCATTTGCTGATAAATTAATAAATATAGCGTTCCATTTAAATAAATGAAGTTATAGCCATTTAAAGTTCTCATTTGTTTAATTCCAATTTTTTTACACCCGGCATAAGATGTCAAGTTTATTATACTTGGAAAATAAAATATGATCTATTGTTACACTTCAGTGTAAATTTGGTATGCATAACTTAATTATTTTTTAAGTATTTGAAACATGAAAATTAGGTTACATTTTTACAAAATTCAAATTATTTCAAAAACCTTAAGGTTTATGTAATAAAAACCTTATTAAAACACACACTTATTTTTATCGAAGGATCCAAAAATGCAATAAAATACAGGGTGTTTCATTAAAAAAAACACAACTTTGATACTTTTAGGGTTTATGGGACACCCTGTATATTATGAAAATAATTTTAAAAAGTTGCCCTAATAGACCCCCATATATCCCCAAAGTGAAACTTTTTGAAAGTCACGTATTTTGGCCACAATATTCCGTGCCGTATAGCGTGAATAACCCTGTATAGGCACAGACTATTGTGGCCAAAATACGTGACTTTCAAAAAGTTTCACTTTGGGGATATATGGGGATCTATTAGGGCTACTTTTTAAAATTATTTTCATAATATACAGGGTGTCCCAAAAACCCTAAAAGTATCAAAGTTGTGTTTTTTTTAATGAAACACCCTGTATTTTATTGCATTTTTGGATCCGTCTATAAAAATAAGTATGTGTTTTAATAAGGTTTTTATTACATAAACCTTAAGGTTTTTGAATTAATTTGAAATTTGTAAGAATGCAACCTAATTTTCATGTTTCAAATACTTAAAAAATAATTAAGTTATGCATACCAAATTCACACTGAAGTTTAACAATAGATCATATTTTATTTTCCAAGTATAATAAACTTGACATCTTATGCCGGGTGTAAAAAAATTGGAATTAAACAAATGAGAACTTTAAATGACTATAACTTCATTTATTTAAATGGAACGCTATATTTATTAATTTATCAGCAAATGCACGTTTTAATTACCTATCGAATGGTATTTAAATCTTAATTGTTAAATCTTCTCGTTTTTACAGAAAACGCCAAAATATTGTTTATTGCACCGTTTTAGTACTTTTTAAGTAAAAATTTTAATGTATCTAGTTTTCTATCGTATTTAAAAACGTCAAAAATAAAATATGAATATAGTATACTCATTATGCACTCATTAATAAGAAAATCAATTTACTCAATTGAATAAAAATTAAATAATATTAATTAATAAAGTAAATCGAAACAACATCTAACACTTTTCAAACAATTTCCTTCGAAAAATCCTAATACAAGCAAGGTATCTGTTTGCTCCAAATATGAATATTTATGAACTATAATAAAGTTAAAAATGAATTAGTAAAAGACACTAAATAATTATTATTATACATAATTTACATTTTTTAAACAAAGACAGCCACGAAAAACATTTATTTTCAATTCAATGGAAAACTAGATTTTGTTTTTATTAGATAAAAAGATATATATTTTATTTTTTTGTAGGAAAACCGTAAAAGATATCAAATATTATTAAGAGACAAAAAAGTTTTTAAATTAAATGTTCTGTTAAATAGTATTTTTTTTAGTTTTCATTTGATGCACCAATAAAAAAATATTTTAGTTTTTAAGTGGTGGTACTACTGTTTTTTATACTTCTTGTTAACCAATAATGGCCATAATAACTGAAATGATGTATTATATTGTTGTAGTTATTAATAATAAATTTCATTCAAATCTAATGAAGCGTTCAATTGTTATAAACAAAAGAAATAGAAATTTTTGGAACTTTGAAGATAAATTCCGGCTTAACCGTAAATTTTTGGATATAGATAAGTTGTGTTAAATCATCATATTTTGACCCCAGGAATCTATGGTCCAGCCATTTCCCCGCATTAACGGGATACCCTGTATATATATATATATATATATATATATATTATATACTCGTAATACCAAAATAGCTTTATTATTTATGATGCAAAATAAGTTAAAGTAGTTTATTCAACTTTCGAGACCTAACAAAACCCCACGATGTTGTTGTTCTACAAACAACGACTCATTGAAAATTATTTTGTCAGATCTTATAATGTAAATAATTTATATTCATAGAATAATTTTCATTTGTATTAACGTTATGTATTCTGCAATTAAGGAATAAATCAATAAGTAGTAGTTTCGTAACAGTTCTATAACGTTAATATTCTTTTTATTAAATATTATAAACATCCATTAATATTATGTGTCGATGGTGCATAATTTATCCAATGTTATTTGGTCGTATTTTAGATATGTAACCTGTAAATAAATAATTTGACAAAACAAATTATTATAGTTTTGCACATGAATAGTTTTAGGCGCAGATTAAAATAGTATATTAATCTAATGGAAGACAACGCTGATATTTTCTTTAACCACAAAGACTCACAATAAAAGGTCTTTTATAATATAGGTAATTAAATATGTGAGTTAAATCTTAAATTGCTTCATCGATTGAAAATATAGTGTACGGTGTAGTACTATTAAAATATACATAATTATTTCAATTTCATTTTCTGCGTGTGTCTCACTTTTTGCATATTGAGCCGTATTATTGTTGTTGTGAAATATTCAAATTACAAACACACTAGTAGATCAGATATTTACATCAGAATGCCTTAAGATTTGCTGCACCGCCACAGTTTCATATAGTTAATACAGGGGTAAATGCCATCATTAATATTTCAACCTGATATACTTAGGGTTTTCAATAATCTAACACACTTACTATATTTTTATCACTAAAATTTTTGTAATCCAAATCGCATTCTCGCGATATTGTCGAATTTTTAGTGAATTTCAGAATATTTATCGAAAATTTTCTGTTATTTATACTTTGTTAAGAATTGTAAATTATGCCAAAGATAATAAAAAATTCACAAATATGAATAATATTTCAATAATTGTCTGCAATTGTTTTAGCAATACATAATAAACTTCTTAGAGAAATAATGGATTTTTTCATAACAATCATTTGTGTTCAAAATTATTTTTCTGAAATTAAAAAGTTAATAAAAAACTAAATTATAAGAATAATGTTTTAACTTATGCCTATGTATTTATTTATGTTATTTATAAGACTTAATCCTAATGACATTTTTATAGTAATTTGTGGCACAAAGCCCTCGCATATATTGGAGGTTATTTTAGATTATCGACTGAGGAATTCGGATAATACTGCTTACTGCCATCATTGGGTTTTAATTTTTAAATTGGATTATTATGTAATCCTTCCTACTGAAATTAAACTTCGTCGGTGGCAATTTAATTCGAAATTATCATATCTTCAATTTATAAAACAACGTCATATCATGTCAACTTCATTAGTATTCTGGCGCCTAAGAAGAAGAATATGCTAACCTGTCCTATTTTCGTATCTTATATAAGAAAACTATTATTTCGTCTATTTAAAAAAAAAATCAAGGTAATACAAGCGGATTTTCATACTTCGTCTTATTTTAATAATAATAATTTAATAGATAATTAATTAGATATTTAAGATTTACTATTATATTATAGTTCTAACATTATCGGTACAATTATGTTAAGGGTTATATAAAATAAAAATTAATATAAGCGTCTGTTTTCTTGCCACAATATGTGAGATAAAATATTTATTTTCATACCATATACCCTCATATGACATTACATATTTATTTGAAATTTTTATTGTAAAGGTTTCCCTTTCATATGGCGGCAAATGGATTTACGATGCCGCAGAGCAATGGAGAGTTGTGGTTGGGATGCCACAGAAAATGAAAGTTCTTTTACACAGGGGCTTAATAAATCCGGCACAAATAAATTTATTTTAACGCGACGCTTCCTAACGCCAATTCCGGCCATAGTAAACAGTATCAAGCCACTATTTCAATATCCCGACATCCCTTACAGTCCGTTGCCCCGGTTTCCTGTTTGTCTAGGCGCCCCTATCACTTCTCAGTTTTAATCAAATCCTTTCTTTCCGACCCACTCCGACGAGTTCACCTTAAAAATACATTAACAAAATTTTTACTTTCCCTATATACGAAGTATATATAGGGGAAGTATTGTTTTCGTTATTTTTTTTAAATTTTTTTTGCGGAAATATCCGTTTTGAGGTCCCCTCAGTACATTACACTAATTTCTGAAAAAAAAAATGTGTCTGTGTGTGTGTTTGTCGGTCTCTGGGCGCTTTATCTCAAAAACGAATTATCGGTTTGAGATGAAACTTCAAACTTAAGGTTTTATCGTTAATAATTGGAACTGAAAAGCTTTTGGTGAACATTCATAGACCGGAAGTGGATGTTTACTCGAGGCGTTTTTCTTTTCGTGATATTTTTCTAAATATAAAAAAATTAAAAAACGGTTCAAACAAAAGTTAAAGTGAATAAAAAACTAAACAAATTTAATTAAAACATAATTTTCATAAAAATTTAACTTTGAAAAAAAAAAATTGCCAATTTCTAATAATAATAATAATAATAATAATAATATTTTATTGCGCGTTAATACATAAAATGTTTACACATGTCAAAATAATTAAGTTTAACATTAGTTAACATTTACACTGAATGAGCTATATTAGCAGCCATGCGCCAATTTTAATGTTACAATTTATTGAAATACAACGAAGTGTATAATATATTATAGCAATAAAATAAAAGATATATGTTAAAATATGCTGTATATAAATAACACACGAACGAAAGTATATTACAAATGATAGATATAACAATATAAGACTAAAATATTAAAATAATTTAGGTGAAAAGTAAAAGTAATAAATAATAAATAATAGAGAATAGAGCATAAAATAAAATACATAATAAAATTAGATAAAATTATTGTGGGGAAATAGACAACCAATTAAAATATATTAAGTGGAATTAAAAAAAACAATAAGTATATAAATAGTCATAACAAGTTACATGTCAAACAAAATACAACAGCTCAAATAGGTAAAATAAGTTAAAAAGAAAGTAGTTAAAATCGAAAACATACGGTAGGTGAAGTCGTAAAATATTTAAAAACATTGAATCTAATTTAAAATGGTAAAAATCTAATTAATAAATAAAACTGCTTAACACTAAAACAACTACATCATTAAGCTAAAGTCGAAGTTGAGATATTCCTCCCAGCTGTAAAATGCTTATTTAATCAAGAATGCTTTTATTAGCTTACGAAATTTTGTATAGGGTAAATCTTTGGCGTGATTAGGAAGTACGTTATAAAAATTGATTGCATGAAATCTAACTGCTCTTTGCGACTTACTTAGCCGGATAAAGTGAGGATAAATATGAGACATTTGCCTTGTGTGGTATTTATGACTGTCGGCGCAACCTGTATATTGCGGTAGATGTTTTTTTTTTATGTAAATCAAACATTCAAAAATATAGAGGCACGGTAAAGTAAGTATTCGCAAATCCTTAAACGCCTGGCGACAATCCTGTAAAAATCCGTAGTCGGCCAAAATGCGGATGACTTTTCGCTACAAACCGAATATACGATGTCTAATTGCAGAGTGCCCCCAAACAATAAGACCGTATGTGATGTGGCTCTGGCATAGGGAAAAATATGCTACTCGAAGTGTTTCTTTTGAAACTTGATTAGCGAGGTTAAGGATAAGAAAAATATTTTTACAAAGTTTTTTTGCAAGATCATCGCCGTGTAAAGCCCATGTCAATTCTGAATCAATACGTACTCCTAATAATTTGGTCGATTCATTTTGAATAATATCCTTTGAGAGTGAAAAAGTAATCGAAGTTGTTTTGTTATCGTTTCATTTAAGTCTGTTACTTACGAACCAGCACGATGCCATTTTAGTTGTTTCGGTGTGCAAAATGTTTACCGTGTCTAATGTTTTTGATTGGTTTGTTATTGTGGTATCGTCGGCGTTTAAAATGATTTCCACTTTTGCGATGGGGCCAGGTAAGTCGTTAATGTAAATTAAAAACAAAAGTGGACCTAGAATGGAACCCTGTGGGATCCCTTGTTTTATTGGCAAAGCATCAGATATATTCCCGTTAAAATACGTACATTGCGTTCTTCCTGAAAGATATGATAATAGTAGTCTACAGCTTTCAGGGTGTATATTGTAGAAATACAATTTTCTTAGTAGAATTAGGTGGGAAACACAGTCAAAAGCTTTCGACAGATCTAGAAAACTTGTTTTCGACGATGAGCCCATTTCGAAACAATCTAAGGTCATTTCAACAAATTTTAGAATTGCATCTGTTGTGCAGCGTCCTTTTTGAAAGCCAAATTGCTTATTTCGCAAAAGATTATCATCTTTAAAATATTGAGCTAATTGCAATTGTAAAATTTTTTCAAAATTTTTTCCGAATATAGGGATAAGCGATATCGGACGATAGTTGTCCGGGTCGTCCATATCATTTTTTTTTGTGGATAGGAATAATTAGGGCTTTTTTTAAAGAATCTGGAAAGATATTATTTCTTATGCAAATATTAATAAGTTTTGTTAACGGCGATAGTATAGAACTTAATATTACTTTCACAATATCATGTCGAAGTCCGAATATATCTTTGCTTTTGCTGGGTTGTAGGTAACATATGGCTTGACTTACCATAACAGTAGAAATTTCAGTAAATTTAAAGTACATGTTACTGCTTGGAGGATTAGCACACATTAATAGTATCGGGTCAACGGTAGTGTCAGGTAAAGAGTTCAAAATTTTAGTGGAAACTTCAGCAAAAAAATCATTAAATTAATTTGCCGTTATAATTGGGATGTTTTTACATGTCTTTGGTATCCTATTGGCGTTAATAATGTTCCACATAGCTTTAGGCTTGAAGTTATGGTGTCTAATGTAGACATTATTAGCTGTAACTTTACAAAATTTGATAGCTTGTCTATACGTAATTCTGTATGAATTTCTTAGATTTAGTAATACTGTCGTCTGGTTTTTATTATAGAGTTCAGATATTAAATTTAACATGTTTCTCATGTCACTTAGAGTACTGTTGAACCATTTAACGTGTTTAGATCCGGTAGAATATTTTATACGTTTAGTTGGAAATGATAATAAAGTATTAGAATTTCATGAAACTTGTATTACAAATAATTGTAGAAAATTCAAAAGTGAACAAATCATAATAGCCTTTTTGCGTATACCTCATAGTTTTCTAGTAAAATATAGGGAAAATACTATGATGGCTACATCACCATTTTTTGAATTCTAGGTATGTTTTGAATATGTCTTAACTCGTTTATTTGTACAATCTATCTCAATAAAATAATTTCAATAAATAAATTGTAGAAAAAAAAGCATTTTCAATTGGCATTGAAAATATTAAATATTGAGGAGAAAAATTCATTTCTTCAAGAGTTAATGCAAGAGTTAACAGCTAATAGTTAAAACAACTACTACTGCCTCCAGGCATTGAATTACATAACTATTGCATCTTACCCCTTCTTCATTATATTTACCATGTCGAATATGCGTTAGTATTTGATCTTTCATCGTATATACTGTACAATAATAATATGAGGAAGTTAAATCTTTATCTTGGCTATTGATAACAGAAATCGTCACCCTTAACACTGGGATTCATAAATCATAACCATAAATCCAACCTTCAAGTGTATAAAGTATATGGAGATATTAATTTTGATAGAAACCTATATTTGCATAGTTTCACAAAAACATAATAAGTTTAAAAAAAGGAAATATGAAAAAAATTATATATAACAATTTAACACTACGAAAAATAAATCTACAACAAATAGTCTTATTAACACTACAAAACAAATAACTCATTGAAACTACATAATTAAAAATTTAAAAGTGATAGTAAAGTATATTGCTCGTAGAGTTTATGCCCCTAGAGGAAACAATAAATGCTTGTCAGTTTCAAATTAAATTAAAACTGAGTTTATTCTTTAATTCACTTATTTATTTAAACTTTATATGTACATTTCGAATGATATGTGATCATTTTCAATTAGCATTAGAAAACCAAAGAGTATATATTATTATGGATTATTTCAGGTAATAAACCTAATAAAGGAGTATCTAACAATCTCAGGTAAAAATTTAGCAACCGATTTTTATTTTTATGTCTTTCGTTGGCCTCGCACTCATTTTTACTCAAGACTTTGAGTGTTTTTTATTGGCGGTTTGACATATAATAGTTCAATAGTTGTTTATGAATGGTGTGATGTTTCGGATTTTTTGAAGATATTCCTATTTTAAATGACACTTGTAATCTTTAAAATTTTCGCGACTGGCCCATCCTATCTAAAATATTCAAGTGCCCCTTGTATTGTTAGCGGTTGTGGTTGTGTTAAATAATAATCGCCCATAATAAAATAAAACTGTCACCACGGCTGGTATGGCACGCTCTGTACCCTTCGGACTACCTGATGCCGGTCAGTCCCTTTTACTAGGAATGGATGGAATGTAAATCAGTAATTTCGTTTAGAAAATAAGAAGATAATTTAATAAATTATCTTTCTTTAAAAAAGAGGAAATGTAATTTCACTGTTTGAGTGATAATTGATAATATATTCTGGTTTATCCGTAAGAATAAAGCAGGCACGCAAAGGTTAGGTAACGCCTAGTTTAGGTAAATAATCTGAAAAATTCCGTAATTTAATTACTCGATGCAAAAGTACATATTTTTCGATTGCGGTCCTTTACTACCTGCTCCGCCGCACGGCGAGGGGAGGCCATAAATCACGATTTCTATTCAGTAGAACTCTGAAAAGATTTCCTAATTTATGATAGTAAACACACCGCAAACTGCATCTGTTTTTATTACCGCCTGGAGGCATTCTTAGAGGCTATGTCCAGGTCCGAAATTTTTCCTTTGGGTTTGTCCCAATATATTTTACATTTTATTACAGCTACTACAATTTATAAAATAAATGCCTGATTTTTTTAATTTATTCACTTTGGGGAAAGTGTTTCCAATAACGTTTTTGAATTTGTTGTCGGGGGAGAGTAGGTAAACTTTTAAAATTATTTACTAATTAGTAACAAAAATTAGGCTATAAATTAATTTATTGTGCTTCATTGTATTTGTTTTTTTATTTTAAAAATGTGAATCTCTTAACAAAGTGTCATGTTTTAATTGAATGTATTTATGGAATTTTGGGCGCAGCATGTATAGCCAGTCTTAATTTCGCATTATCATTATAATCATTTTTTACCATCACCATAGTACTACACTTATCAAATTCCAAATTAGTGTATTTCGTTGTTTTGTTTTTCTTAACTCTTTCTATTGTTCATTTATATTGTTGATTATTTCTATTATTTATTTTAAAGGAACTGGTTTTGATTATTTTAATAAATGGTATATTTGATTTAGTATGCCTTAGTAACTGTTCATGAAGGCATTTTTTCCTTAAATTTTTTTCTTTAGTATACAAGATTTCTTCTTCACTTCAGTTCAGTTTTCACTGAATTTATGTGAAGGTCGTATACACTTATTTAACAGGATGATTTTCCCTTCACGCGAACTCAAACCAACTATGACACTTTAAAGGAGTTTCCGTGTGTAAATATAAATAAAAACTGACTTACTATGTACTACTAGAACATATGTTTTCGAAACCTTTAAAGAATTTTTCGGTGGAACAACCTAATGATAATGTCGAGTGACTGAATGGATTAGCGGCCAAAACTTATGACGACAGAATCTTCAAACTCAGATCCTGTTTCGGAAAGTGCCTCTAATGGAACGGTCTTTCCTTCAGTCAAGTTCTTTTGCCAATTTGAATATATATTTTATTATAAATAATATTATTAAATAATATATACATACATTTATTTGAGATCCATTAAATATAAAGAAATGTTTATTTGAGCAAATGTTTAGTACGTTTTAAAATTCAACTATTTAAATAAAGTCTAAAGTAAACATATTCAAACATTTAAAAAAATGCTTTCACTGTCTGATGAGTTAGACGTCATCTATTAATAGTTAGAGATAAGGTTTTATATTATATTAAAGTTATTTTCTGGAAAAAAATAAGGCTACTAATTTTTGAAGAATAATTAATTTATTGGATGTAATAAACCTCACTAGTTTGATATTTTGTGAGTTACGTGAAGATAAATATGATTAAATTAATAAGCACTAAAAACCTTTCTTCACAAATTTTATTTAAATTACAGATATATATTTCGGACACAAAGTGACCATTATCAATGTATTAAAACATTGATAATGGTCACTTTGTGTCCGAAATATATATATATATATCTGTAATTTAAATAAAATTTGTGAAGAAAGGTTTTTAGTGCTTATTAATTTAAACCTCACTAATTCACCAATTCGTATAGTTTAGTAATGTGACGGTCCGTTCTTTTTGCATAGTATTTTTTAAATTGGAAAATGTTATATTTATCCTTCAATATTTATTACACATTGAATATGTGGCCAATATAAATGTTAGAATAAAAAAGAGAGTAAGTGTAAAAGTATATAATAATATCTTAAATGAATTACTGTATTTGTTTTTTGCAATGCCGATACCTATGTTGTTGCAGGTCAGACATCATTCACGTACTACCTAATTTATTTCAATCACTGAAAGTTTTAATTTTAGATGTTCTGATTATATGGTAATTAATTCAAATCTGGCACCAATTAATTAGCTACATATATTTTTAGCAGTCTGTTTATAAACCAATATATTCTTGAAGATAAAAATATCTTACACTGCTATATTAACTGATTAAAAATGAACAAAAAATCTTGGTAATGTTTTCTTTAATTTCAATAATGAGTTGCTCCTCCACGATTTCTGGAGCACTCAGCAACTCTCCTAGGCATATTAGAAATCAAATTGAAAATGTCAGCTTGAAGGATTGATCCCAAGCTTCTTGAATTCGCATCCTAATATCAGGTAATGTGAGTGGGAGTGGCTGAAGATGTCCCAGTCTTCTGTCAATTGTATTCCACACGTGTTCAATAGGTGATAAGTCTGAATAAGAAGGCCATGGAAGTGAATCAATATTAGTAGTTCCAGGAATTCCATAGTAACCCTAGCTATATGGGGATTTGCATTATCCTGTTGAAACATGGAGTTATTCAACCTTCTCAGGTAGGGCATTAATGTTGGATCTAGAACTGTGTTAATGTAGTGATTTGCGTTTAATGTGCCTGGAATGAACACAAGAGGAGACTTACTTAATAATCGATGAAGAGCTCGTTCTCCTAGGCGACGTCAAACCATTTTACGACTATCGTGGACAAACAAACAAAATCTCAATTCGTCGCTAAAGATAACCTATCTCCATTGATTGGCCCATTGTAATCTCTCATTGCACCTTTCCAGATGACTCCAATGGTTCATATTGTCGAGCTCGATCTTTACGTTCTGTAGTGTTTCTAGGGCGCCCAGGTCGTAATCTTCTATGTTGCTCCTGTCCCTTGGTCCATCTACGCCAACCTCGAGATATTGCACTGAGATTTGTGTCAATGCCTTGGGCAATAGCACGAATTGACAAATCTGCCTCTCTGGGCCCGATTACTCTACTGCGTTCAAAATTGCTTAATTGTTGAATTACGATACGCATTTCTTAGTGTGAATAATTTACGTATTATCTTAAATATTCATTAAAAAAAATTGAGCGACGAATTCTTGTTGTTCTTTTACTTATAACGGCCATTATATATTCTTAATTCAATTTCAGATTTTTGTTTTTATTTTTCTTCATATTAACTATAGTTTAAAAAAAATGTTAAGTTTCTATATCTAGATGATAAATATCAGATTATTCATTCATTCATTTTGGGTTTTATAGGGCCCGTCGACAGCTTAGGTCATTTGCGCCTCCAAGTGAAAAAAGGGAGTGATCGCATAAAAAGATTAAATAAATCAATAAATTAAAATAGTACTAACAATAATAGTAATAAATAAATAAAATTTAAAAAATAAATAAATAAATAAAAGTATATGTACAGCCGAAGCGAGTACATGAGATTATTAATAGTAATGATACCGTATATATTATTTAATTGAGATTATAGACGTAGGTGAATTATTAAAATATAATTCGTTATATACACGCAATCATGTGTAAAAAGAAACAAATATTTTATCTAACTACTTGATTGGAAATGCATCATTTAAAAAAGATTAATTATTTATCATTAATAACAGTTAAGAAAATTTGTATACGATGTATACATTTCTTTGGTGTTTCAGTAGTACAAATCTAATAATAATATAATAAATAATGTACATAAAAGTTATAATAATCTTCCTAGGGGACAACATAAAGTTTCTCAATTATAATTTAATCGAGTATAATAGCTACAACTAATACGAGCGTAGCAGCTATTGAACCATCCGAGTACTAACAACATTATAAGAAACTTCTGTGAAGGATACTAACTTAGAATAATGTTGTTTACCGTAATGCAATCATTGTCAAGACAACGTTCTGGGTATATAATTTCGGGTATTCAATTTAATGTAGATTTATATAATATTGCATAATATTGTCTGAATTATATCTATGAATTTAAATAATTTCTTTCATAATTGCTTGAATTCTTTTCTAAATATTTTAAACAGAAGATGTAAGTTAAGGTTTTATTTATTATAATAGAATATTAGTTTCCCTATAATATAAAAATATTTTATTTTTATATGAACTTTCTAATAAAAATTTGTTGTTATTCATTATAATATATAAAACAAAGTTTTAATTCTCAATAGACGATTAAAATAATCTTTTCTATTTCTTTAATTAGTTATTTAACAACAAACAATATTTTGAATATTAAAAATATACTGAATTAAATATATTACGTATATTGCTGACATTTTAATATCCGACCCATTAAATGATCTAAGTATATAATATTAATATTATAAAAAATTAATCTTTAAACGAACACTGCAACCTGAATTTTAGCGTTCTTGTGTTTTTTTTTTACATCGATTCGATAATCTATTATTATTTCTTTATTATATATATGTATTTAAAACTGTGAAATTTTCTTATTCTATAATATCTGAGGAAAATAACCTTACTGATAAATGAACCTGGCTTCGAGTTACCCACCGATTTATCGAGTCGGAACTCTGTGTTTTGAAGTAAAGAGATTTTCCCTTTTGAGATTGCATCGATACCGGAGAGGTTTGAATTTGTATAGCTCCACACTTATCGGATTTCAAACTACTGAATCGTATTTTATGGCAATATACAAAAACATTTATTGATTTCAAGTAGCTGATTTATTTGATTTTTATTTGCATTAGTAATAATTATATACTTGCAAGTATAAATATTCCCGACATTTGAAAAAATATATATGAACGCACTATATACAATTTTATAAATCTAATTTTGAACTAGTTCCTTATAAAAACATACATTGAAGAATTCAAACATTTGAAATTACAAGATAAAATATTAGGTAATTAGTGAATAATTCAAATAAATAAACTTAAATAATATTAAGTATTAAAATTTGCGAAATCTACAATAAATTTTATTCATAAAGAAAATATTAATGTGCACTGTGAAATATTAATATGAATAACACGTTTCAATAAGGTCTTTATTTTATAATAAAATATTATTCTATTTATATTAAAAGATAATCTTCTGTAATACATTTTAAGCTGGATTTAAATTCTAAGCTTACTTGTTTTTACGAGTACCCGTAGCAGTTTATCATTTATTTTTTAATTTAAATAAATATTATATTAATATCAATAATAATAGTGTTTTTAGTAAATACGTAACGAAAGTAAAAATTTGAGTTTTAAAAGCGCATTGCGATAAAAATAGTAATTCCTTAAATTGTCCAAACATTTAGTAGTTTACCATAATTTTGTTAGTTTATTAATGCATTCACGAATAGTGCATTTCAATATGTATAAGAAGCAAACCATTTAAATATTATGAAGAAGGCGTAACGATTACTTTGCATTACCATTTTATTTAAAATTACACGTGCCTATAGTTTCGACTAACAGCTAGTCATTATCAAACATGAAATGTTTCAAAATTACCAAATATAACTTATTTATACTAAGCAGTTAAATAGCAACGTGTGCATTACGTCATTACGCCAATCTGATCATTAAGGAAGAGAATTCCCGGTTTAGCCTTTTCCTTTAAAAATTTTAATCGCTTCTAATAAATCCATCTTACGCCCTTTATCCATTAGTTGGAATACCGAAAGCACATCTTTTCCTAAAGGATGATTTGTTTCCAGTAAATGTTTTGCAAAGGTTGAATTAT
Source organism: Ontholestes murinus (assembly GCA_963969525.1). Taxonomy (NCBI): domain Eukaryota; kingdom Metazoa; phylum Arthropoda; class Insecta; order Coleoptera; family Staphylinidae; genus Ontholestes; species Ontholestes murinus. The sequence goes on from CAXAKX010000201.1 coordinate 15,577, forward strand.
TCGTTTTATGACAGAATTTTTATGTTCGTTTAATATAATTTTGAATTTACGACCAGATTGGCCGATTAATAGGCTTTTACATTGAATACAAGTTATGCCTATTTCCACTACACAGTTGAAAATTATCGTACTTAATGTGTACAACATTCTTCTTGAAAACCTATACCTTCTCAACCTCCTTAAAAAACGCCTCTTTCCCACTCCAACTAATGTTGCTTCCATTTCCGTCGTTACTGCCGAATAGACCAGACCGACTGGCGCGATATTACGTAGTAAGATCCAAATCATCAAGGATCTTACCCCCAAAATCATTGCAATATAGCATCAGGTTCGCTACATACAACCTCAAATTGATGAACCAATCCCTTACTAAATTCAAAGATTCAACACCTTTAAATTGTTGCAGTTGACTATTTAGGCAGTTGTAATAACTGCGATGCAAAATATGTAATAATATGATATAAAGTGCAAATCTGAAGCATGTGCTTTAAGCAGACATTCAAATAACACAGGCCAACATTTTAATTCCAATGACTCTACTATTCTGGAACACGACAACAACCATTTAAAAAGGTGCTTTCTAGAAATATGCCACATAAATAATAGACCCAACACAGTAGATTCAATACATGATATTAATTTCGGATTCTCTCCAAATCATTTTTTTATTATAATCAGGGTAATCCATTTTTCGTAGGCACGTTGATGATACCAACAATAAACTAGTGCTAGTAATGGCAAACATATTTTCTCAATGGCAAGAATTACCTGCTGATCTGCTTCGTTAGCTACAGGAAATAATGGGTTCAGTAAAAGAACACTACACTGCGACTCAGCCTTCAAGTCTTGTGATTAAATATTTAAAATTATTGAAAATTTATTTTATTTTGTGTCATTGTTTAAGTAAGACTTGAAAAGGAAATAAAGTAAACCTTCGCCAGGTATTACATAACTATAAGCATGTCACGGATTATTACTTAAGACAATGTTATAATTATTTATATGTATATTGTCAGAATATTCATTAGTAAGACAAATAATTGGTTTTATTTCACTATCCATATGTTCCAAAGAAATAAATAAAGATTAACATCTGGAAACTGATCTTAGAGTAAAAAATTGTAATGTGGCCATCATAATACTTTCCCTATATATTTTTTAAAGTTAAGAACTTTATGGAAACAATGTTTATACAAAACAGCACTACATATACAATAGGACAAGACCAAAACGAAATAATAGAATTAGAAGACTTTGAATTACACACCATAGACGGCATGGATATTATAATAGTAAACAACGGCGTTAGTAAGGAAATAATGCCCGCCGTCAATAGCCCGAAGGCCGAAGGCCCGAGGGATTTACGTCGGAGAAGGGCGTTATTTCCTACAACGCCCGTGGTGCCTTCAACATTTTATGCCCCCGGAAATATGATGTAATATTAAACTATATTCTATTTTCATATTATGTAAACAATTAATACAAATATAAAGTCAACTAATTTATCATATTTCAATTTCTTTTCGGAAATTTAAGTTCACGTTAATTAAGAATGGTTGTTTTACCAGAGGCAATAAAAATCAGAGCACACAAGACAAGACAAGCGTTACTGCCGAAGAAATCGTCACCAGTGTATGAGAAGGAATACATTTCTTTCATAAATTGGAGCAAGATACACAAAATAGAAGTAAACGAAGTTTGAGAAACGGAACTGTTGGCATACTTTTAAGAGATATCACAGACATTTGCGCCGAAATCTATGAGGACCAAATTTTCAACGTTAAAGAAAAAGTTATTATTAAACTAGTTTTGTTTTTTGAATGGATTATAAAAAATAACGTAATGCACACGCTGCTATTTAACTGCTTAGTATAAATAAGTTATATTTGGTAATTTTGAAACACTTCATGTTTGATAATGACTAGCTGTTATACTATAGGCACGTGTAATTTTAAATTGGAGCAAGATACACAAAATAGAAGTAAACGAAGTGTGAGAAACGGAACTCTTGGCATACTTTTAAGAGATATCACAGACCTTTGTGCCGAACTCTATGAGGACCAAATTTTCAACGTTAAGGAAAAAGTTATAATTAAACTAGTTTTGTTATTTGAATGAATTATAAAAAATAACGCCCTAGGGCGTGTTATAAAAATTGTAACGCCCTAGGGCCTTATAGGGTTACTAACGTACCCAAAATCAGGGAAATTATTTTCAATTAATATCATAGGGGGACATAAACATAATAATTAACCTAAAAGACTATAAAAGCCCTGGATTCGATAATATAACAAACCGTATAATTAAGGAAAACAAAACAGTACTCATACCTAGACTCGTAAAAGTAATAAACAAATTCATAAACGAAGGAATATACCCCGATTACGCAAAACAAACTATAATAATACCTATACACAAAAAAGGAAACCGCAATTGCCCTGAAAATTACAGACCCATAGCTCTACTATCGTCGCTGAATAAAATACTAGAAAAATGCATACAAATTTCAAATTAGTAAACACCTTAAAAACATAAAATCATTAGCAGCTAACAATACGCCTTACAAGAACACTGAAGAAAGCTTTTGACACCATCTCGAAAACAAAACTAATTTAAAAATTGCAGAAAATTTGCATACAGAAAACTAAAGACCTAATACTTTAAGAAACATACCTAATACGTAGACCACAAATAACAAAAATTGGAAACGAAAACAGCGAACCTATGTACGCGGAATATGGGATTCCTCAAGGAGGAATACTGCCACCAATAGTATATATTTTATATACAAACAATATAACTAAATTCAATATTATAGGAAAACCATATATATGCTGATGACACCTGCTTATTATACTGTGGAAAGTCATATACAGAAATAGAAGATAATATAAAATAATGGAAATATTAGAACAATGGTTCACCCAAAATCTTCTAACAATAAACGAATTAAAAACAAGGTATATAATTTTTTGCAACAAACAGGAAGAAGTAAGCCTTCAATTTACAATAAAAAGAAAATCAATAGAACAAGTGCACGACGTAAATTACCTGGGAATACAAGTACAAAATAATCTAAAATGGGAAAAACATATTGAAAAACTATTAAACCAGAATTCAAAAACCATAGCAGCTCTGTACAAAATCCGAAATTACGTACCGGAAAGCACGAGAGAACAAATTTACCATAGCTTATTTACTTCAAAAACTAAGTACCTATGTCATATATGAGGAAACACAACCAAAAAAAAATATAAATAAACTACGAATTCAACAAAATAAAATACTAAAGACTATATAAAATGGAACACAGAACTAGCACAAAGGAACTCTACACAAAAAGCAAATAACTAAACATACAGAAACTGATAACACTAAATAATATACTATTATTACACAAAACAAAACACAACACCATAAAAACAAATATATCTCTAGTAAAAAACAAAGATATACACAACTATAAAACACGAAGAAAATCAAACATTAGAACAGAACTTTTTAAATCAAAACAGTTTGCACACTTACTAACCACGGGGACGAAACAACAATATAATAACATAGACAAACACATACAGACGATGACATCCAGCATTTAAACTGAAAATTAAAAAAACACAGGTATCCTCCAATAAAAATTTATAAATTTGTAAATGTAGAAATAAATAAATAAAAATAAATATAATAAATAAAAATAGTTATGTGTACAACAAGTGTGGAAATGTTACTCTTTTCCGCACGAGAGTAGGATGTTGGTGTGCGAGCGAGCGAAGCAAAGCTGCACAAATGAAGCTTAGATAATTTTATCTATAGAAGGTCATGTATATAAGCTGAAATTTGGATTATGTTTTTTTTTATTTCAAAAAAGGTTTTATTGTTTTTAAGCAGCAGAATTATCAACGATTAGTATTTAAAATTATCATGTATATGTAGGGTGGGTGGGTGACCTCTATCCCATCCTCCAATCACTAAAACATAAGCAAGGGTTTCAATTAAAAATTATAAAATGTAGAGAAACCTAAAAAATTGTGCCATCATAGTAATTTCCTTGCATTTTTCTTGAAAATTATGAGGTTTACGGAAAAAGCATATTCTTGACAATTTGCTCAGTTTTGGATTCAATTACCATTAGTTGTTATATAAATTTCATGTAACTCCTATAGTTTATTAGCAATCTATTGCTATAGGTATAAAAACCACAAAATATTTAATTTTTAATTTTTTTCTCGCAAGTTAAGAACTTTAGAAAAAATATGTTGCAATAAAACTTGTTCAGTTTCTCATTCACTTTAACTTTTGTCTGAATGTTATGTAATATTTTTCAAATTTAGAATAATATCGAGAAAAAAAAAACGAGTAAACAACCACTTCCGGTTTATGAATGTTTACCAAAAGCTTTTCAGTTCTAATTTTAAATGATAAAACTCTAATTTTAAAGTTTCATCTGAAATAGATCATTTGTCTTTGTGAAATATATTTTACATAGGGAAAGTAAAAGAAGAATATGTTTGTTAAAAAAATAAAATCGTATTATTACAAAACCAAATCAACTTTTATTTTACACTCTTGGTACTAAGATCTGATCTTTATTTTTATATATTTGCACTCCATTCTTATAAAATAAATTTCACAAAAAATTGTTACAAAATATACTCAAAATTGTGGCTGAAGGGAGAACGGGCGGAGTTCAATCCTTCGAAGGATTTTCCACTCAAACCCATAAATATAGATTTTCAATGTTGCTTCCAAATGCTGTTACAGGTATCCATTATATATATTTATTACTTATAAATAGACATTTTTGTGACATATGCTGTCACATAGTTGTTATTAATAATCACATGCAAAAAGAACTTATACGTTTTAAAAGTTTATAATTGCCTTTTCATGTAAATGAACAACCTTAAGAATTATCTTGAAAGGTGATCGTACTAACGTAGAATTTTTGCCGGGGCTACAAAACAAATACCTAGGTGAGGACCTTCATATTAAAGTTTTGGCGGTTCTGTAGTTTTGTTTTTTTAGTTATAAAATCTAAAATCTAAGATCTTCTAATTTACAGAAAAAAAGAAGTTAGGTAGTTATAATTCCTGGACAACAAGCTATAATGAAACTCTCAAGATGTGTGATTTATATAATTAAAATCTTATTGAAATAAAACTTATTTTAAGGAGTTTTAACGATGTAGGCGATCCTTGCGAATTATTAAATAAACTCCTTTTATACACATAAATTAAATTACTATATCGAAATTTAAATATATTTCCTATATATTAAATATGTACTGAAGTGTCAATAATACGCTTCTACAGTTAAACTTTCTATGATTGTTCATCTCTTTTTATATATTACTTTTTATTGCGAAGAATAGGAGTCCTGATAATAATTATTAAAAGAGTTTCAATTATTAAGAAAACCTAATTCAATATTTATATCATTCTGCTCACTTACAAGTGCAGAGATAATAGGAAGTTCAAGCGCGAATATACATATATAAAGGTTTTACGTAGTACATATATTCGCACGAGCCATTTAAATTCATTATTAATTCAGTGGAGTGTTCTCGTTCACCAAAACCCTTAAGCAAAGTAAATGAATATATTAGGGTATTTAAAAATATATTCTAGTTTAAGAGAAGCGCTAAAAGCATCCGCAAAAAGTAGTTTAAGTTCAAATAAATCTATATTTTTATAATAGAAATTTATATAATTAATAACAATTTAAATATAATATTTAAATTGGAGTAATTATTATAGAAAAATATAAGGTTTGCTTTGTTTTTACTATAATTTATATATTTTTCAAATATGTTGCTAATATATATCATTTGCCTAGGATTACCTATACACGCAATATATCTCTAGTATATTCGATTATGGATTTATTGGTAATTATTTAGATTAATTTATAGTAGTACTATAACTGTAGTGTAGAACGTAATGGAACATTTTTGCTATTTCTGTTTCATGTATATTTTAGTTCTTAGAACTTTCTCTAAATGATAATATTTACATTAAAAATTTCAACAGATATATCGCTTAAGAATACTACCGTATAGTTTATATACTTTTTGCAATAAATTAAATACAACTTGTGATCTAACAAAAGCTAATAATGTAGAGTCTAAAACTCAATTTTAATTTAAAATTCAAATATTAATAGACAGAAACATAGAGTATATATAAACTATTTCAATATTTTAATTAGTGTTACTAATTCAATACAAATGTTCGAAATAAAAAATTTTAATTTTTGGAGTTTATAATAATATAAATTATAGAGCAGGTCAGATAATATATACCATATGTATCATTTTACCATTTAATCTTATAATATTCCTGCCATTACTTTATGAGAAATAAGGTACAAAGGTATTCATTACAGTTGGATTAAATATATTATGGATGAAGACACAAGCAACCGACGGGACCGTCCATCTGGGAATTCTTGGATTAACTCTGGAAGTCGGTCCCGGTCTACCCCTGTGAGTGAGGGCTTACTCGCGTTTATTGAACCTAGGGATCCACTGAAATTGGATGTCCTATAGGAATCATATTATACAGATGATAAATTACTTGATCTTATTAAAATTCTCATAATGATTTAATATATAATCTAAAATACAAAATTACTTAAACAAATAATATAGAATACTGTTAGTAAGGCTCCCATTTGTAGATTAAAGAAGGGTTTTGTATTTTTAAACTATTTCTATAATACTAATTTATGAGTATTTCAGAGTAATTAATAACGTGTAAATTTAATGGATAAAATATATAGCATTTGGAATTGTAAAAAGTAATTAAATAATTATGATGATCGTAAACAAGATATAGTTTAGATGTTATGGGAAAACTTAAATGAATTTATAAGAAAACATCAGTGGTATATATATACTCAAGTTTTGTTAATTAAAACATGTTCTAATTATAATTTCTTTGGATTGTCTTAAATCATTAAATATATTTAGAATAAGGTAATCGTAACATTGTAATTCATGATGATAATTATCAAAAGTTACTGATACGAGTTGTCTAAAATTGAAATATATATATATTAAAATAATAATCTCACTTACAATTACAACAAATACAATAGGTTTTAGCTATAGGTTATTGTTTTCAGAAATTAACTGTGTATTGGAGATATAAATTCAATTTGTATTATTTATTTAATTTGATAAGGTGTTGAGATGTTGAAAACCCATTTTCATTTGTTTAATAAAGTTATGAATATGATAACTATGTTATTTAAAAAAAGTTTGTTTATTTTCACAAAATTTGTGTCGCATATTAAATTCAGTTGAATTAAAGTTTACTTGAATTCAAGGAAATAAGGGTATATCTATATATTTATTTTTAGGAAAAGATATTCTGCTCCAAATCTGAAATCAGTACGGTATGATTATATATATGAAATGCCTTAGAAAAATGTGTACAGACAACAAACTCTTTTTTTATGTCAAAGCACTTGATATATAAAAATAAATATAATAATCTTGTTGGTTTATTAAGAATAAAGAACAAAGATAAGATATATTTTACTAATATTATATATTGAACGCCGTTTTAAATATATAATTTTAAATTAAAATAACCAGGGGCAGCTAATTGTCATTGGTTTCATTTCAAATATATTATAGTTTGAATGTTAAAAGTCCGAAATTAAAATTTAATTGATTTTACTTAATAGATATATTAATATTATATTTAAATTTTGTGATGTGATGTCATGCAAACATACAGTAAATAACGCTCTCAACTTAAAGTTATTAATAATTTACATATTTTACGCTACGATTGTTTATTGTATCATATACATCAAAAGATAAATATATATATATATATATATATATATATATATATATATATATATATATATATATATATATGTAAGTAATTACCATAGATTAGCAAACATAATATCTATTAAAAATCGCTTGCTAGCAGACGCCCTGAATTAAAAGTTGATTAAACCATACATATATAAATAAAACTTTGAAAAAGGTGGGCATATAATTATAATTACATTTACAAAATGAATTAGTAATATAGAACCATTTATAGATTATAGTTACTTGGCATGTCTATTTAAAATTTACGTTTCTATAAAAGGAAATGTCTATCCGATTGCAGATAATATTCCTCAAAGATCCACCCTCCATTTACGATTTAATAAATATTTGAAAGGAATTTTCTATGTAGTAAACATTGCGAAATTCTTGTTAAATTTCTGATTTGCATATTTATTATTGCAGGCACATGGGAGACACCGCAGTAAGATGCGAATGTAAGCCGGAGTTCCAAGGGGAGCACTGTGAAGCCCGTGTAACCCCTCCGACCAAGGGTAAGAAAGATGTTTATTCCTACAGTAATTGCCCTGGGGCCGAAAGAGGCGTCATCACACTTAAATTCTATACAAATACCAACAAACGATGAAGTGAAAAATTTACATTGCCAACGCCCCATCCTGTCGTCATTTCACTTGATCTGAGTAGTATTCAAGCCCGGAGCTGTTCCAAAATTAACTGTTCCGCGTTTAATACTAACACGTTAATTAAAGACAAAGGCTACATAATTTGTATTTAAATTAAAGTAGAATACAATTTATATAAATTATTATTAAATCATTTTGCGCATAATAAGCAAATCGCGTGTAGTTATTCCATTGAGGAACAAGTTCCTAGTCTGCCAAATCATTACATATAATTCACATTAATCGTAGTATTGATTTAATTATACCTGAAAATAAGGCACCCTATTACTGTTAATATTATTTAAATCTTATTTAATTACCAATCAGACAATAAAAAGCATATAATCTATTGAAATCCTTGGCTGTTAATTTGACAGAAATAAATACATTCAAACTAGTGTCGCTTTGATAATTTTGCTGTTTTGTAAAGTGCAGTTCACTTTTGTATAATTCAGTATACAGGGTGTCCCGTTAATGCAGAGAAATGGTTTTTTATACTTCTTGTTAACCGATAATAGCCATAATAACTGAAATGATGTATTATATTATGTTAGCCCTCAATTGTTATAAACAAAAGAAATAAAAAGATTTGAAATTTTGAAGACAAATTCTGGCTTAACCGTAAATTTTTAGATATAAATAAGTTGTGTTAAATCATCATATTTTGACTCCAAGAATCTAATGTCCAGCCATTTCCCCGCATTGACGGGACACCCTGTATATTATGTTTTGATAATGGTGTGTTGCCGAAACTATTGTTAACGAAAATAAAATGCAGTTATACAAAGTTACCAAGAGTTTTCATTTTATACTCCAAAATAACTCAAGTAGAAACCCCAAGTTTTATTTTTCGACAAAGTTTCCAGCAAAATTTATACACGTATCCTATCGCTTTATTAATGCCAAAATACCTGCTACATAAAATCGTGATCACCCTCGAAACGTTTGCCGCCAAGATGCCTTTTGAGTGGACCAAACAGATTATAGTCGCTTGGGGCTAGGTCAGGACTGTAGAATAATAATTACAAATACATTGATATACATAAAACTAAAACTAATTTACCATAGAAATTACGAAATTTAAAACATAAAAATATTAGATTGAATAATATTTTGAATTCTACATCAGCAATATGAAACTTAAGTTTAATTAAACAATAAGCAGTACATTTAAATAAAAAGGACTCTACGAAAGTTAAATTGAAGTAAACAAGAAATTAAATAAATAGTTTTTAAAAACATTTTAAACGAAGAATCGGAAGAACCAAATAAATTAAGCCAAGGTTCCTTTAATAATCCATTAACAATAGACATACTCCACTGTATTAAATTATTCGTCTCAATATTAGTGTTGTATTAGCCCACACGAGAGGGATAGGTGTATTTTGGTAGGCCTGTTGTTGGGTACGTTAAAATCTAATTTAGCAGCTATCACTCTTCTCTTTCCTAATAAATCAATACGAAGCTGACCCATGATGTTAGCGTATGGACCCTGGATATGAATTTGACCTGTCTTGTACTCCATATTTCGAAGAAATTTATTATGAATCCTATCCAGTTTGCGACAATTAATTTCTATGGGTGGAAACCAAACTGCCGACGCATATTCTAAGTGGCAGCGAACCAATGTACAATATAGTAATCGAAGATAGTCCAAACCTAGTTCTTTACCAATATGCCATACAAATACTCATTTTTTAGAGACATATTGCAAATTAAGTCAATATGTTGGTTAAAGTTGAGATAAGAATCGAAAGTAACCCCTATATCAGTAAATGTGTTTTATTTTTTTCGAGTGATCTTGCGTTAATTTTATAAATAAAAACATTTACTTATGGATATTATTTGCAGGAAGTCCTTTTGCCCAGAAAAAAAACGCACAGCACCATGCTGCTCTTCCACACTACACTCTTCGAACATTTTAACACTACCTTCACATGCGCACTGCAACTGTCACTTGAGTACCATAAAGCTGGATTGTGCTGCTACCTATTGTCACATAGGGAAATAACTAACTGCTATTTTAAGCTTTCTCGCATCATTTTATGACATAATTACTGAATTTCCCTCATATAGACTTATGCATACTTGACAAGTTATACTCAAACTTTAACTTGTATTTAACTTATCTTATTTATGTGTGCATGTGTGTAAATCAGTAAATTAATTATTAGATGCATTTGTCTATACTGCATTAGCTTCAAAAATACAACTGTGATATATATATACAATTGTAATTTAGTTTTTTGAGATTTAGATTTTTCAAGCAATTTCAGTGATGTAATGCGGTACTATTTGTACTTACATTACTAAAAGCATAAACTTAAACATCTACAAAATTAGATAATTAGATTGTCGATGTTTTCTTGTAGCAATGTTTTCTAAGCAATTATATTTTAATGGATAGCCTGTATAGTATTTTAAGGATTGTGTAAAATTAACTCTTCTAATATTCCTTGCATGTGCTATATAATTTAAATTTGACGAATGAAAACACAAAAAATGCATGCCAGTTTTATGAACACTTTGTGTATATGAACCTTAATATTTAAAATTTGGTTCATATTTAAAACTGGCTAATTTGATTGCTAGATTATTTAATTAATTTTGCTAGTTTATTATAATTAGTTTGCTAGTTCATTATAATTACAAATACATTAGTAAATGTCGTTAATTCTTGAGCCATCTACTTCGTTATACATATTTGTAGTATACAATGAAAACACTTTATAACTTGTTTGTAAAACCGGATTTAATTTTCGTTTTAGGTTGACTATACAACGCTTTACAACGCAATGAAGCAAAACAAATTTACCAAGAGTTGGAATCTCGCAAACAAAAAGGGGAAACTGACATATATGTAAAATTCTTTAATGACTGTCCCATAATATGCAATGGATCGCAATCCAGTATAAGTCGAAATAAAAATAGTGCTGCAAAAAACTAAAAACTTACTATCAGAATCTGGGCGACATGAAAATAAAATTATACGATATCATGAATAATATAAACTGTTGCTCGTATGATATAATATTTGTTGAAACTTGGTTAGACGGTAGTATAAATGACAATGAATTGGGATTTAATAACTTCACTATTTATCGACTTAACCGTTCACCTACAACAAGCCACAAACATCACGGGGGTGGAGCTCTCATACCCGTAAAAAATAATATCAGGTCGCATAAAATTCATATTGATGAAAATACCATTGAACAAATATTCGTTACGTTAAAGTTGAATTCAATTAATATACTGATTGGAAGCGTTTATATTCCACCTAATTCTTCCACCGATACTTATGATAAACACTGTGAAGTTGTTGAAAAACTTTGTCTAATTCATAGCGAATGCAAATTAATTATATATAGTTACTTTAATTTGCCTGATTAAAATGGAATCTTGTTAACAATGTTTGCATTCCCGAAGATCGTCTAAATGAGAGTAGTGAACAACTAATTAATACTTACAATCTTATGAATTTACATCAAATTAATGCTGTACCTAATTCGAATAGTACATTTTTAGATCTCGTGTTTACGGATTTCAAAGAGTTAGATATTTGCTTATCTGAGGAACCCTTAAGCAAATTTTCAATTCATCATAATCCAACATTAATTTACGGATTTCTGATATATTGCCTACTTTAAACAAACAGCAGGTTATTCATGACTATCTTAATGCTAATTATGTCGCTATTAATAATTTCCTGGCATCATTTCAGTGGGATAATATATTTCTTGACAAGGACATTAATGAAAAAGTTGCCGTATTCCTATAAAATCGTTAATGAAGCTATTCAATTATATGTTCCAACAAAAACAATTTACAGTAGTGCGTATCCTGTTAGTTCAACAGAGACATAATTAATTAAACAGAAGAAATTAGCACATATGAATTATAAGAAAACATGTTTAATATCAGATTATAATAAATTCAAATATTTACGTGATCAATGTATAAAATTAAGTTCTGAGCTTCACAAATTATACATGACAAAAATCGACATATGCGACATATGCCCAATATCACGAAATTTTTGTAAACATATTTCTAAACTAAAAAAGTGCAATGGAATTCCAAACAAAATGTTATTGGAAAATAAGATCCTCGATTCTGATGAAAATATCTCAGCAGGATTTGCTACCTATTTTTCAGAAACTTATAAAAAACCTATGAATGACAAGTCGTGCGATTTTGTTTTTAAAAATCAAGTAAATAATTTTAAATTTTCAATTTTCTTACGTGAGGTGTATGAAGAGTTAGAATCTCTAGACAATAGTGCAACCTGTGGTCCTAAAGGTGTTCCAGCAATATTCTTTTCGAAATGTATGTGTACCTTGACTAAACCTTTACATATTTTATTTTCTTGCTCTCTGGATGAAGAATAGTTTCCCCATATTTGGAAGAGGAGTTTTCTAATACCTACTCTTAAATCTGGCAGAAGAGATATTATTCCCAACTACAGAGGAGTCGCAATCCAGTCATTTATTCCAAAAATATTTGACAAGATGATTTCCAAGCAATTGGTATGGCTGGCTAAGGAATTAATCGTGGAATCACAACATGGATTTTGTCAAGGGTAATTTACGGTCACAAATCTTTTGGAATTCCAATCATCCATTCTATCAGCCTTGGAAAAAAGTGCCAACTTGATGTGATTTACACCGACTTTTCAAAGGCTTTCGACATAGTCAATCACTCTATATTGTTCTCAAAGATGAGTGCTTATGGTTTTAATCATAATAATGTGAATTGGTTCCGTTCATACTTAACTTCCAGGGAACAAAGAGTTAGAATCGGTAATTTCACATCTGACAAAATAGAGGTAACATCTGGTGTTCTACAGGGTAGTCTATGTGGTCCCATCTTATTGCTCTTACTTATAAATGATATTAGTGATTATTTGGGACACGCCAGATGTTACCTCTATGCATATGACATGAAAATTTTAATTGAAGTTAATTATATTCAAGACTGTCAAAAACTTCACGATGATCTTAACAATATACATAATTGGTGCGATTTAAATGATTTGGATCTAAATACAAAAAAATGTAAAGCTATTTCTTTTAATAAGCAAAAATGTGTTGAATACCAATATTTGATTAAAAATATTCTACTGGAAAGAGTTAATTCCATTAAAGATTTAGGGATATGGTTTGATGCATAATTTAGTTTTTTCCGTTTGTAACAGGGCTATGCGTTCTTTATGTTTTATTATAAGAAGTAGTAAACTTTTAAATATTAAGATATTAATGATATTATATAACTCTTTTGTCCGTTCTCACCTAGAGTACGGTTCATTAGTTTGGTTCCCATTTTATGACGTACATATATCAAAACTGGAGAAAATTCAAAATAAATTTGTTCGTTTCTTATTTCATGGATTTAACACTAATAATTTCTATACACATAATATATCTATTCGTAATGGATCATTATTTCGACCAAACATTCATCGCACCAATTATGGTTACAATTCTCCAATCGAAATAATTATGAGAAATGTAAATACACTCAATATGTCTCGTGATTTCGACATTTTTAATAATTCCTTAGCTTCTTGGAAGACTCCAATTATCTCTCGTATTCATTAATTCCATGTTTTCGTTTTAGTTACTCTTAAATTTTAATTTCGTTTTCTTAACAGCAATATTTATAGTATATGCGCTAACCGGAATATAATGTATTTAATTTAATTATTTAATTTTATTGTAGTTCTTTAACTAATATTATTTTGGACATATAATATGTTTGTATTAATTGTAAAAAAGGCGATTGCCGTAATAAAGAGTATTTATTTATTATTTATATAGTTTCGGCAACACACTTGTCATCAAAACATAAGTCATTTTTAAAAATACAATATATGGCTATATATATGTAATATTCACAAACAGTCGAGAATAGAGGAGTGTACATTAGGTCCATCTGGTCGTTAACTAGTTCAAATTCTGGATTAGCGCGGGCTTTGTGAATTTCTAGTGATCACAACAGATCCATTTTTTGTCTCTTTTCGGTGAAGTGCAATACCGAGAGTACACTATCATCAAATGAATGTGACTCGTCGATAAGGTGATTAGAGAATAATGGTTTATCAGTTTGTCTTGGCATAAAAGGGCGCAATTGTTCTTTAGGTGTAATATTAAAATTACGACTAGTTTGTCCTATGTTGTCCCATTTTGTTCATTTTATCCCGCTTGGTTAACGTTAATATTACTTTTAAATTTGAAATATTCATAATTTCAAAACTATATTTCGAAAAATATGACAAGGACGTATAATGTGAATCATTAGATGATGGTACTTCTGCAAACAAAAACTTCCTAACCTTGGGCAGTTTGTGTTTTTTAGTAAGTTATCAATAATACTGCTATTTCGTTTTTTATGGCTTCGGCTGATAAAGGCAGATTCAATGCTCAGTGTATCAGTGAATTGAACGCAGATATTTTATGTTTATGGGGATGTCTAAAATTATTTAGTATAACAGAATCGGTGGATGATGGTTTCCTATAGATATCAAACGAAAAGTTGATATTAGTTTATAATTCTACAGTAAAATTAATTCTAGGGTAGACATTGTTAATATAATCTAAGAAGTGACTTAGCTGCCTATCAGTTCCTACAAAACAAGCTAGGATATCATCATGTCGCCACACTTTAATATGTTTTTTGTACCTAAGGGGGAATTTAAAATTATATTTCCTAATTTATTTTCAAATGAGAAATAATTAGTAAAACTTCTAAAAAGTCATATTTTATTGTTACGTTAACATTATTTTTATCAAAGGATAATTAGTTTTATGCAGTCTTCTGGACGGATATAGCCAGATACCAGCCTCTAGTTAGGTTCTAATCTAAATGATCTTAATTTAGTTCTAATGAATTTTTAATTGCGTGAGGGTAATTAAAATTAGAAATTCACAGAGGAAGAACATATCCGTCCTATGGTTTAATTTAATAACTCCCTATTCCATAACATCTTCGCTCATTTGAACTCGTTCTATAAAGAATTATATTTTTAAAATCCTCACGCAATTAAAAATTCATTACAACTAATTCAAATTTTGTGTATTTGCCAAATTACAAATTTCCTCGTAGATAGTTCAG